>CACSLK010003174.1:2089740-2104520 GCA_902706635.1 Striga hermonthica
AAAAAAAAAAAAAATCAACTAGGGCGTATAATTATATACGAGACAACATTTTCCCTTACCCATATATAATTTCTATCTTATTGAATTGTTTATCAATAAACAACCGAAAGTGACATTATTCTAACTCTTAGATATATTTAAACTTAAACACAATTAGAAGCTAGTTGTGGCCGCATAGAGATTGTACAAATTGATATGTGTTTAGAAGCTAGTTGTGGCCGCATAGAGTTTGTACAAATTGATATTGTTGAAGGTAGATTTCGATCTACAGTTAAATAAAGATTTAATGATGATGTGAATAAAGATTAAGAAAGATTGGAAAAATTGATGTTCTTATATTGATTACGAGGTTGGCCTATGTTGAGGTTGACACTTTTGTTGCAGTTTGAATATTCACGGGAGATTATTACAAATTTGAAAGGAGTACTGTAGAGAGAGAAAATAGTTGGTAGGAAATTCAACAACCCTCGTATATAAAGTGGGTTGCCTACTTATATAACTCTAATCTGGTATTGTTCCGACACTGTTCATCCTATTATTTTGCACAGTAATCTTGAGACGACAGCGCCGCTCTGACATGTTATAAATGCGATTTGAGGTATCTTCAACGATTACATGTCATACATTAAATGCACACATTTGACATTAATGCTGACAGGCCTTTCTGCTGGGTTAGACACTATAAGGTGGTAAACTAGATTGACGCGTCTTATCGATAATCATCAGCTGTTAAGTGACAATATTATATTATTTTCGAGTCCTGTGTTCATATGGGAACCGGTCTCGTAGAATCTGTAGGTCAGACATTCACAATTATTACAACTTCTGGTCTCCAGGATTACGTTTTTTTCTCGGCACCTAGGGAGGTCGGATCCTTCGTTGGTCCATTGAGATGCCGACCTCTATTACATTTTGAGAGCGATTGCGTAATAATTGTCACAATAATTGATGAGTGTAGGCATATATATAGGGCTTAGAGTATTAATAGTGCATACTTGCGAACTTCAATCTGAACTAGGCAAAAGTTATCTTTTTACAAAGTACTTACGCAATAATCTTTTGGCAAATATGATCACCTTAAAGTTAAAGTACTCCCATTCTCTTCAGATTCAGACCTCACTTGTTTCATACAACCTTTAAATCCGGAAGAAGACTTGGATTGAATTATTTAAAGCAGATCCACTCATGTATCTTACAATCTTAGGCACTTTAGTGGAAACTAGTGCGTGGCCCGTGCGCGAGAAAACAAAATTACGATTGTGTTATAAATTAAATATACAAATAAATTAATCAAAATTTATCCATCGTTTTTAAATTAAACCGTATTGGACACAGTCCGACCGGATGGACCGAGAACCAGTTTATAATCAATCTAGTTCACTTGAATAAAATATTTGTCATTGAATCTATCAATACCAGTTGGTTGAACTGGTAGGATTGATACGATTTTCTAAATAAATTTTTATATATTTAAAATTATTTTAAATAAAATTACATATTTAAATAAAATAGAGATTTATAAATTGTTTATCAATTAATTTAAAGATTTAAAATTTTAAATTGTTTAGATATTTAAATAACATATTTTATTCAAATTTATTACAAAAAGTATCATATATACATATATATTAAAGCGTATTATTAAAGAAAAAAATTAAATTGTATGATTTTTATAGAAAAAATAAGAAAAATAATAAACCTACAATTTATGGGTTACATTAAATGCTGACCTATTTTTTTGCTACTAATTTTAGTAAATAGGATAGCTCTTTATATAAGTATAAACTAAAAATAATTAAAGTTGATGAATTTACATTAATTAAACTTATTTATATGAAGATGTGTTTGAAAAAGTGATAACTTTATTTTTAAATAAATATCAACAAAAAAAAAAAGATATCGCAGTGGAATGTGTAAATATTATAAGATTATGCGTGATAAACCAATTAGACATGTTCATGGGAGGAACTGGTCTGTCGAGCTTGCTCGGTCAGACCTGTTGATCGCGAGCCTTGAACCGGCCCGTGCTTTTACTCGGACCGGTAGGTTCATGATTATTGATGGTTAATTTGAACTGCCAATTCCGTTTCAAATCATAATTTGGTTCGGGTCGATTTAGAATCGAAACCGTCAGTTCATTGAACCAACCAGTATATATTATTGAACCGGTACAGGGCCTCCAAAAAATTACAGCTCGGAACCGGCCGGGAACCGGAATTTGGTCGTGAGTAGATGTAATGGGAAATTTTTGTTTATTTCTTTATATTTTTATAAGTCAATTTAATCTCCAATAATTTGGCGCTTTGGCATCGCGTTCGTACTTTAAGAAATGATTTTTATTTGAACCAAATACTACAAAAATAAATAAATAAACAAATAAAAAATAAATAATGAATAAATCAAATTTCCATTTATTATAAGACACCGTAATTAATATTATTTATTATTTCCAATTTAATGCATCTATTGATCCACAGCAGGTCCGCAGTGGAATAAATAAACCGTGTAATGTACAAAAGAGTCACAATTCACAATCTTTGAGTTGAAATGACGATTATGCCACTGGACACCAGCTTGCAAATCGCAATGAATTGAAGACAGCATGAGTTATGAACCTTCCTTTGAATTTCTTTTTTTTTTTTTTCAAACAATGAAAATCTCATAGCACAAAAACAAAAATACAATTCGAGGACTCACTAGTCCTAATAAAACAAGGTGGAGAACCACGTCATCCAGGTGGCCTAGACCAAAATACCAACAAGCACTCAAGGCATAGACAAAGCTATAAGATCTCAACACTTACAACACTAAATCAAACTAAAAAACAAAGACCCTAATACGAAACACCCCCAACGGAGTAATAGAACGACCCCCGTTAAAAAATAAACATACACCCTCCCTCAGCAAAAACAACCAGAAGAGACGGTAGAGAAAGGTCCAAACCTTCCTTTGAATTTCAAGCCACACATTTTTTTTTTTTGTTTTTTCCTTTTCTTTTTCTTACAAAAACCATTTATTGGACAAGATATTTACTTTTCTACCCCTCTTCTAACCTCCTCTTGCTATATATATATGTCCTTGACCTATGCTGTCTCACTCACAGCTCAGTTATTCACTCACAGCTCAGTATTCACAGATTCAGACACAAATCCCACATTCCTCTGCACAAACAACAAAACTATTATTATTATTACAGGTTTAGAACACAAAAGCCTCCCCCAAGAAAACCTTTGGAACTGACGTTTTATCGAACACATCATGGGCAGGAATTTCTTGCTCGCACTCCTCATATTTTCATCTCTGTTCCTCATTCCCCACGCGCGGGCAGGTAGATCTGGCGCGGGGATGTTGATATTTCGGCCTCGGGCTCTGCTCCGGGACCTGGAATCGGAGACGAGCATAGCGCGTCCGCCGACGGAGAGCGGTGGCGGCGAAGGCGAGGAGCGAGGAGGCGCGGCTGAAGCTCCGACGGTGTTGGACAGCAGTGAATCGGAGAGGCACCACTCGGCGGACAGATCGGTGGCCGGCGGCGGGGTGATTATCGGCGGCCTCGTCACTGCCGTTTTTGCTGCGGTTTATTGTTACATTCGGGTGACCAGAAAAAGGGCTGCCCCGAATTTGGTCTGATTTTTTTTTTTTTAAAGAAAAAAAGGAGATGTGAATAGTAGATTATGGTCGGAATTTTTATGTGATATTGAGATTAGGAGGGAGGTTAAGTGGTATAATTATAGTTATTATTATTTAATATATTTAAATTTTAATTATATATATTAAAAATGGATTTGATTTTTATAGGTTTGACGTGTTTTGTGACTCGCTTTTGTTTATAATCAATTTTTCTCTCCATTAGCTTGATTTCCTTCTTCTTTTCTTTTTTAAAAGCTTGTTTATGTTGAGTGGGATAGGGCTCCATCCTCCATGAGATCGCGCCGAAAAAGGATGGGGGAGGGAGCTAATAGCATAAATTTGTAAACGAGTCGAGTTCGAGATCAGGATGCTTGAGCCTTTAATGTAGCTCGACTTGCTATTGTTAATTTAAACAAGTCAGAAATCGAGCTCGACTCGTTTATCAATAATAATTGGTTGAATTTGAGCATTAAAGAACCGAACTATATAAAATTTAATAAAAATCTTTTTTTTTTGGTTTAGCCTTAATTGAGTCGAGCATCGCTCGTTGCGAAACGAGTTTTATGCGAGAACGAGTCGAGCAGAGTTCACGTGCGACTCGTTTCGTTTAACACCTCTAAGGAGTCGAGAGAGTTCACGAGTTTCATGTATGATGGATATCATCTGCGTGTTGATGGGTGGAAGCCAATTCAAAGAAGCACTTTTGATAGATTTATTCATAGTTTGTTCGACATTTTCTCTGCAAGTTTTTTGTCATTTTTTTAAGAATTACGAAAAGACAAAAAAAAAGACGTTTGATAGAGGTTTAAGAATAGACCATTTGATAATTATTTATGGACGTGACAGCCCATTCAAACCATAGAGTTACAATTCATTCTCACTATGGTTAATGTTAATTGTTGTACCATTTATAACTAGTGAGTTGTGCGATGCAGGGCGGACTTGTTTCCTGAACCTTTTTTAAAATTTTATTTTAATGATATAATGGCCTGCTAACCGTTTATACTAATAAATAGTAATTTAAAATTCATATTTATTTTTTGATATAGACAAAATAATAATTTTACTTAGTTTTGTTCATCATAGTACTCAACTATTATTTTTTTAATTTATTATCGTATATGTTATTATTATTATTGTTTATAACACATACAACAGTTAAATTCTTGATATATATATATATATAATGATAAATATTTAATATACAAAAATATTATTTAGTTTTGTAATTAATTTAAAAATCTTTAAACAAATTCAAAATAAATATTGTGCCATATATGCATTCGATTCATTTTAGAATTTATTCTATCTCATAATTATTAAAAAAAATCACACACACACACACACACACACACATATATATATATATATATAATAGTATTCGACCTGTGCATTTGCACAGATATATAAATAAAGTATTGTGAGTTATCCGTATTCATATAATGGTTAATAATTTTTGCCAAATTTACAATTAAAGGAGCTGAAATATTTAGTTTTTTAAATTGTGTTTATCATATTGGATGTAATGTATATTTTGGTATATTTTTTTTTGTGAATTATTTATTATTTATTTAGGAATTTCAAATACGTTTTTTTTTTTATTATTTTCCTAAAGAAGTTAATTTAAATATAACCATAATAATATCTAATCACGTTAAATAGTCAACACATTATATGGTCAGCTGTAAGTAAATCAAAAATTTAAAATGATTTTTGTAATTCTTAAGTGATTAGTGTGTTAATTATCTAATAATTAAATGAGAGGTTAAATAAATAAAAAGTAATAATTTTTGGAGGAAAATAATTATATTGCCACATAGGTATAATTTAATAGATTTTATTAAATGCCAATGAGCCAACAATTATATATTATTATTATTATTATTATTAAAAAACATTTGTTTATGAGATTCTAAGGTTGTTTGACTATGCCATTAAAACAATTTACTAATTTTTTTTTGAAGAAAAAATCATGAGATACAAAAGAAAAAGATAATATTGATGTTAAAATAAATAATATAATTAGGTAACTTTAAACAATTGTTTATAATTATGTAATTTATATTTATTGTAAATTATTATTTGTTGGTATTAGCAATAACTTTATATAATATAATAGAAACATACATCATTACAATCAATAGGGTGTATAAATGTGAGAAGTAAAAAATATTAATGATAAATTTTGTAACCGAAAATGGAGGGAAAAATTTATAAGTTTTATTAAATATGTTTTATTAAATGCTGAATGCCAGTAATTAAATATATATATATATATATATATATATATGTGTGTATGATTTTATGACATTGTTAAATATCTTAAGCCTAAGAACGATCTAACAGTTCGTTGAAATATCCTATCTAACATATATTATTTAGTGTATAATTTAAATGGCGCTTTATTTTTCTGTATAACTGAAAATACTGCTGGGATTTTTAAAAACCTGAATGACATTATAATATATATATATATATATACATATATATATATATATATATATTGCATAGTAATTATTTGTACAAAGAGAAGCAAATTGGTAGATGATTTTTTTGAGCACTTGAATGTTATTTTCGAATCTATTATTAGACTAAATAACAAATCTAAATATTAATAACAAATTTAGATTAGAAAATTAAATTCGACTAATAAGACAATATATTAAAGTTTCATTACTAATTTAATACTTTAAAAACTATTTTAATTTTTTGAAGTCGTGTGTTTGTATATATTAAATTTTGTTTTTTAAATAAATCGTGTGTTTGTTTAATTATGTTGTTATTGTAAGAAAATTAGATTCTTAAACTATATGCAATCGTCAAGCTAATTTACAGAATTCTAAGGAGATTGGATTATTGGTACATATTATTGTATGCAATTATTGGTTTAGAGTTTTGTAAGCAAATTTCATGTATAATAAAAAGGATTGTAATTGGATATGAAAGTGTGTTTGAATATATTGCCAAAAATTACTTAAAATTGAATCTCAAATTTGATGTTTAATTGGACATAAAAGTGATTTTGAATTTATTCATAGTTTGTTCGACATTTTCTCTGCATTTTTTTTTTTGTCCTTTTTTTAAGAGTATCAAAAATAAAAAAAAGTTTGATAGAGATTTAGGAATAGACCATTTGATAGTTATTTATGGACGTGACAACCCATTCAAATCATAAAGATTACAATTCATTCTCACTATGGTTAATGTTAATTGTTGTATCATTTATGATATTTAAAATGACTTTTGCATCTAAAGGAATTATAGACATTTTTCATGTCACATAGGATTATTTGCGTGCGACCACAAAATATAGCAATAATAAAGGCTATTGGATATGCTTTAGATTCTCACGAAATTTTAATGAAAATGACCAAAATGATTAACTGTAAAATAATGAGTACCAAAATCAATTAATTAAATAAAAAATTAGAGATACCAAAATATGAGAAGTGGATAAAATTTGGGATTTTTTTTTTCATTTTTTATTTTTGTACAAAATTATCAAGCCTAAACTCGCCTATAGGACGACTCCCGTAGGTGGAGACAGTTTCAGTGGATGAAGTGGACTCTGTTTGCTGTCTTTTTTCTGAGGGTGGCCTTGAGATCCGCCGCTTACCAAACGCTGTCACCATCTTCTTTTATAAGATGTGGTAGCTTCAGGGAGAGAACATCGTTTTAGACTTAGTGCATTGGCGGCACGTACTGCCCCAAAGACATCTGTCACCGTTGTATGATAACGACCACCGCTCACGATAGTAGACAACGGAAGCGGCTCACCAGGGTAGGTAGGCGTGCCCAGGAGCACACCTTCTAAACTTTGGGAGAGGGTAAAGACAACTTTTGGAACGAGTGGTGGTTTGGTGAAGGACCCTTCTCGAGCTCTAGGCATGTCACACACTCACCTTCTCTGCGGTGAAGGACCTGTGGACCAAAGAGCAGTGAGATAGGGATAGGTTAGAGTGGGAAATGGGTATTGAAGTGGATTTTAGGGAGCAATTATTTTAGTTATTATAACAGATCCAACAGATTCCCATCTTGAGAGATGGTTCAGACGGTATGAGGTGGAGACTTACATTTTTTGGTATATTTTTTACGACCTCTGCTTGGGGTGAAGTATTGTTGGGTGATCGACTTAACCTTCTCTTCGAGGCCATTTGGACTGATTTGCTTACCCCAACCATCTCTGACTTCTTTTGGCTCCTTTTTCTATGCTGGATTTCGATTGATCTATATTGCAGGTGAGGGGGATTTCTTTCCCCTCGCGATGTTAGTGTTGTGCCGAGACCGGTGATTTTCAAACTGAGACTTTTTCTCACTTGTTTTTACAGAGTGGGGTTGAAGGGTGTGGAAGCATTTTGACACATATAGTCATATACCCTTACCCACCACAAACAATTTATTTGTGCTCCTGAGTTTTTTTTTTCTCACACCACACGCACTTTACACACATTGACTTCCTCATTCATTATCTGATCTTATAGTTCATATGGACATAGAGGACTAATGCAAAGTATAGGGATATTACTTTATGTGCCTCACTTGTTTTGCAGGTTGATCGACATATAGATCTCTCCTCACAGCTATAGGCAGACTCATGCTTATAGACTGGACAGGCTACAAGTCACCCCGCTGATACCGCTGCCACCTGTTCAGCACCCTTGCCCCAAAGTCGTTGTTTGACTAGGACCCCACTCCCCGTGGATTAAGATGAACACTAACTGATCTTTCGACCGACTGAACAAGGCCGCCGGAGGCTGGGGACTGATTAGGGATCACAACGAAGCTCAAATTACTGTCGTCCACGCCTCTCTTCAGGTCTAATCGAGCTACAAAGCGGAGGTTCAGACGCTCCAGATCGGTCTTAATATTGCAGTATCTATCTTTACTCACATTTAGATTGAGCTAGGGGCTGCTATCGACGCCACCATTTTGACTTCGAGGCACCATGGCTCGTGGCAGATTCACCACCTGCTCATGCACACCAGATTCACACTTCATCAGTTTGCAACTGGATCTCGCACATCATTTGTGAAGGGAACTGACCCGCTAACTTCCTGACTTGCCTCGGAGCCACCATTCCCTAGAGGTAAACTTTCCACCCTGACAACGCTCTTCTTGGCCTACGTACTTTAGAGCGGATGGTCCAACTTGGCTACATCTCGTTCAGATTTTAGTAGTTGTTTTATGTTTGTTGTACTTTGGCCCACTTTATGGGCAGACTGTTCGCGTGAGGACCTGTCAGCCCGAGTTCATACTTTCATTTTGACCGTCTTTTTTTTTGTGACATGTGTAGACTTGTAATTTTTTCAGTTTAGTTAGAGTCATGATTATATACAGGTTGACAAGTTGAGAGTCTACCTTAATCCTCCACCTATCGAGTTCGTTTAAAGAAAATAATTAAAAAAACTCCCATGCATAAATGTAGATAAAAAATAAAGGATAGAAATCAGTGTTTTTCAACTCGGATTGGCCTGGGTTGACCTGGAGCTGAAACCGGTCCCGATGGGCTGTTCGGAACGACAACAAAGGATCCGACTAAACCTGGTCAAAACCCGGCCAACCCGGCCTTGACCCAGCCGACCTGGGGCATTGACCCGGATAGGTCCCTATATATATTTTTTTATTAATTTATATTTTTTAAGAATAAAACTATGTATAGATATTTTTATGGTAAATATTTATCATTAAATACATATTATTAACACTTTAATGTGTAAATTTTATATATAAAACATTTAATTTGGTTACTTTATGTATATTTATATAACAAAATATATTATATAAAATTTAAAAAATTTAAAATTGATTATCCGATTGAGCAATTGACCCGGTGACTCAGCAGTTGAACAGGTGAACTCGAGACATGCCCTAGTCAATTATCGGGCCGGGAAATAACATATTTTATGGAACATCACTAAAGATGTAATACCGAGCGGGACTTGTATACCAATCGGCGATTGAGGAACCTCCGTTCACAGCAACAATGGTGTGCCTTCTCCACGCCCTTTATCTCTCGCTTTGAAATTATATTTCCCTTTGTCCTTATACCTTTTTCTACCAACTGTTCTTTGATGGCTGCTTAATTGAGTGTGATTCGCTTGCAGGCCCTCGACGAAGAAGACGAATTGTTGGCCGATATTAAGCAGTTGCAAGAATTGGCGAACTCTAATCCAGCTGACGCATCCATCCGTTTTAATCTGGTAAAAATTCGTATCTTGCTACTTTTTCTTATTGTATCAATTTGAAAACTTAATGTCACCTCTTCTTCACTTAGTGTGTGTGTATGTATGTGTTTTGACCAGTAACTGAAGCGACCATATGGGAATGAATTTTCAGGGTGTGTTGTTATGGGAAAATGGTATAAGGCAGGAAATGATGGAGAAAGCAGTGGAGCATTTGATGGCAGCAGCAAAGCTCAACCCTCAAAATGCTGCTGCATTCAGATATTTGGGCCATTATTATGCTCGTCTCTCACCCGAGCCTCAACGGGCTCTTAAGTGCTATCAGCGGGCCCTTGCGCTCGATCCTGATGACTCGGAAGCTGGGGTACTCAGTTATTTGATTATATGTGTTTGGTTGAGGTTTATGAGAAATGCTATTTATGTTGATCTGATTCTTTTAGCCTAACAAACGTGCACTTAGACTATTTTACTAAATGTTTGGTGGATTAAATACTTACAAATCCCCGATTCTTGGTAGGGAACATAAGTCGAAATTTGTCATGTCAAGTTATGAAGTGTTGAAATCATAGGGATATCCCAATTTAAAAATGCAACTGTTCTGATAGCATAGCATTGGTGCTGAATGAGACTACGTTTGAGATGCTAAGTTAGTTTTGGGTAGTCTATATTACTGCTGCGTGTAGACCGTATTTGCTACAGATAGTTTCCCATGGTAATAATAAGCTTTGGATTCGGACATGAGTTAGTTTCCGAGATGCCACTATGAGAAATTAAGATATAGGACTTTACTATTTTGAAGGTTGATGCATGAGTTTTCCATATCTATACGTGCAAAAACGGAGGAAGTTTATGAAATTATGCCGTACTGAAGATTTGAAAGTTCTTGTAAAGTTAAGTTCAAGCCTTCCATTTGTAGGAAGCAATCTGTGATTTATTGGATGAGGGCGGAAAAGAGAGCTCGATATTTTCTGTCTGCCGCGAAGCTTCTGAAAAATCTGCCAGGGCTTTTTGGGCTTTTCGTCGATTGGGATACCTTCAGGTTTTACACACTTCTCTCTCTCATCATTTGTTGTGATTGTCCCATTCTGCAGTTTGACTGGTTACGTTCCTGCAGGTTCATCAAAAGAAATGGTCTGAAGCCATACAGAGCCTTCAGCATGCGATTCGTGGGTTTCCTACTTGTTTTGATTTGTGGGAGGTTATGAATCATCAATAATTTCTTATTTAATTTTTGTGATTTTTATTTTCAACAGATTAATGTTATTATTAATGTTTTTAGTACTCAACCTCATGCCTTTTATGTGCTTATGCAGGCTTTAGGTCTCGCCTACCAACGAATGGGCATGTTTACTGCTGCACTCAAGGTGATTCTCTCTCTCTCTCTCTCTCTCTCTCTCTCTCTCTCTCATAGTGAGTGGATTTCTTCATTCTTTTTG
This sequence comes from Striga hermonthica, assembly GCA_902706635.1. Classification (NCBI taxonomy): domain Eukaryota; kingdom Viridiplantae; phylum Streptophyta; class Magnoliopsida; order Lamiales; family Orobanchaceae; genus Striga; species Striga hermonthica. The sequence continues at coordinate 2,100,986 of CACSLK010003174.1, forward strand.
TGATAGGGCTTGTCTAAAGGAAAACTTCACTTTTTCTTTAGCATATTCGCAAATTTCTGGCCATATATCCATTTACTGGGAGAGGATTGCCCATGTAGTTGCATCACATATTATTAGTAATTAAATTATTCAAAGAAATCATGTGCGTATCTACATGTACCTGACCTATTAAGATTTCCTTTTTACATATTTCTTTTAAAAATGGAAATTGCTTCCTACATTTAACAGTGTATTATGTTACTGATCGAAGTTGAATGGTTAATGGTGGTTAGTATTTTTATGATGTTACAATGTCATTATCAATAAATGTAAACTGAAGTGTCCATAAATGTAAAATGAAGTATTCTGGTCTTAAACTTGGATAAAAGCGCGTGGTTTATTGTGCTTCTTTGCTCATTACATTTATCTTTCCAAACAGTCTTATGGGAGAGCTGTTGAGTTGGACGATTCAAGAATTTTTGCATTGATTGAAAGCGGAAATATTTCTTTGATGCTTGGTTCATTTAGAAAGGTATGTAGTTATGCGTTCAACCTGTATTTTAACTGGCAGGTACCTCAATCTGCATGCCGTGATTTTGTTAGCTTATTTAGTTATGAGTGTATCCAGGGACTTTCTGCCAAAAATGGTGAAGGATAACGGTGATGAAAATACATGTAGGTTTTTACGAATTAAATACAATGCAGATATAAGTTAAATGATAGATACTCCCTGTTTCAGTGGCGACATGATCTGTCATCATAATTTCATAAATGTTTGAAATTGAATGTAAATGCTTCTTATGCATCTTTAGGAAATTCACAGGCAACGCCAGTTGAGCATTAATGTCCTTTTGGTCATGACTTTTTTTATTCTTGTGAACACTAAGTTGTGCAATGGGCGGGCTTTTCATTTTGGAGGGGGAAAAAAAGGCCTTTAATGTTTATGTTGAATCAAGTGGTTTAGTGTATCTATTTATGTAGGAATGTAGAATATTGGGAAAAGGAATTCAGAATTATTTTTCATTACAAAGCAGAGCAGCTTGTCCGCTGGCTACTAAAAACAATCACATCAAGGAATCAAGAAATTGCAAGCATTCCAGAATATAATGGAAAGAGACTAGTTGATTACAGTTTATATCAACTGGATAGCCTGTAATCATTACTAAACCATATACCAATACTTCAGATACATAAGCCTCTCTGTTCACATGAATCGGTTTAGATACGCCTTCACAGGACACACTCTCTCTGTGTAATATGGGACAAATGCAGTTTAATAGTCAAGTTTTCCTTCTTTGGTATAGAAATTGTCATTTAGTTGCCTTTTGCTGTTCGGCTTGCTTAATTTGATTCCTTAATCCATTTTTCTCTTCACCCATGCTCTGTTCAGTTTTAAGTTGAGGAGTTGATCAGAAGAAGAATGATCATTGAAGTGCACTTATTGAATGGAAAAACTTCTTCCAGTTACTATCAGCATGATTAGAATTACTTTCACTTGATCAAAAGTAGGTTCTGGACAATTTAATAATTAATAAGAATTACCTTTCCACGGATGTGATTTTAGCTAGAGGCCTTTCGAATGATCAATGCCTATACAAACCTCCTGTTCAAGTACTTTCATATCTTCTGGATCTGATTGCGCCAAATTTATGAAGGAACGTTTTATTTTCAGTTATTACTGTTCTTAAGCTTTTGTCTTTTTGTTTTTTTCCAATTGAAGGGAATCGAGCAGTTTCAACAGGCTTTATCAATCTCACCTAACAACGTAGCATCACTTTACGGGCTTGCTTCTGCACTTCTTGGCTTGGCTAAGGAATGTGTTGGCTCAGGCGCTTCTAGATGGGGAGCCTCACTCTTGGAGGTTGGTCTTTTAATGTGAAGTCTTTTCAATGATTACCACACTTTACTCTGAAATAAAAATCAAGGTCAATATAGGAAGCGTCCGAAGTTGCCCTGCGTGGTACATCTTTAGCTGGCACCTTTTCATGTTTCTGGAAGCTACATGGAGATATTCAGGTACAAAATCATCCTTATGAACGTTTAGAGCATGTTTGTTTACAAAATAATTCGTTCACATTCAATTCATACTCACCTTTAACCCAACACCGCTATCTTCAGTATTATCAATATAATTGAATAATACAAACCAGTCATTCTTACTTTTAATCCACTATTCATCCACTCACATAATTTTAACTAGCTATCACTTCACATCATTTCTCTCCTATTTTTACATTAAATTAACTTTAGTTATTTTATTTCAAATATTAATTAACATAAAATCAAAATCTCACTAACAACTAATCATCCAACTCTATCAAAATTAACCATGATTAAGCGAAAAAATTTTGAGCGGATTTTTTTTGTAATCAAGCACGCCCTTACGCAATCTCTCTCCATTCTTTTCTCATATAATACTCCATCCGTCTCAGAAAGATAGGCCACGTTACTATTTCGAGCGTCTCACAAAGGTTATTGCACTTATTATGTAACATTTCCCTATTTAATTATTTTGTAATTGCTCCATTTTATTTACTTAAAATAACCTTTATGGAAACCAAGTGGGCAAAATATAAGCATAATTAGGCCAGGGGCATAGATTGGACAATGCTATCTCTTAATGTTACTATTTAACACTTTCTTAATTTGTGTGACGTATTATAGGTTTATCTTTGTACGGGGAGTATTTATGCATTTAAATTTTAAGATGGGTTTTGTTCTGTTTTTCTTTCAGCTTTTGTATGCAACATGTTACCCATGGACGGGGAACAACCTGGGGCCTAGTGATGAGAAGTCTTTCCACTCATCCATCATTACTTGGAGAAGGACCTGCTTTCTTGCTGCTAAAACTGCCTTTTGCTCCTATCAGCGTACTCTACACTTGACCCCCTGGCAGGCAAATTTATACGCAGATATTGCTATAGCATCAAATCTCTGTTTGTCATATGAGGAATCTCCTAAAGAGGATTCAAATGTTTGGTAATATTTGTCTCTGAGAAATGGATTCATGTTTTGGTATTGTCATATTGTCTTACGCCAACTATTAAATACCAGGTCTTTAGCTGAGAAGATGTGTGTGGGTGGTTTATTGCTTGAGGGCTATAATGATGAGTTTTGGGTGGCATTGGGTTGTTTGTCAAACCACGAGCCATTAAAACAACACGCTTTAATACGTGGGCTACAGTTGGATGTATCTCTAGCTGTTGCATGGGCATACTTAGGGAAGGTAACTCACTAATCAATGTGCAAAATGTTAGCTGGATTGGTAAATTTTCAAAAAATAGACGAAACTTCACAATTAAAAAAAAAAAAATCAAAACATAAGCCCTTTTTCTTTTTTCATTTATGTTTTTCCAGATAAGCCTGTTTATAGAACTGATTTATCTCTGGCACAATTTTGTACTTTTTATAAAACTGTTCCGGTTACTTGTACAACAGCTTTTCATCTCTACGTTCTTTCCTTTTGTTCTCTGTCTGTGCCTTAAACTCTTCATTCCTGGTTAAGGGTCTAAACATTGGGTTCTACAGCTTTATAGGTGTGAGGGTGAAAAGCAAT
>CACSLK010003174.1:2105012-2121356 GCA_902706635.1 Striga hermonthica
CTGTAGAAACGAGATACCATTTGATAATAAAATCCTAACCTTTAATAATGGGTATATATTACCGTATCCTCATTATATCGTTACTTAAATGATATTTTGTTGGATTGTATGCTCATGTGATTATTAAATATGTCCTTCATTTCTCTCATAGATGTTATTCTGATTAGCTTGCAGATTTTCAAGTCGGTCTTGCGAAGCTTGCACTGCGTTCTTCTTACTTATCATCTTCAGAGGTACAAAGCAATAATTTTTTTACAAAATCACACTTTTTGACAGCCGATTCTTTCTTTCTTTCTTTTTTTTTTTGTTTTTTTTGTTTGGAAAAGCTTGGGAAAGTATAAATGGCCTTATTTTTTTATTTTTGTAATAAACGCTGTAGGTTTTTGGGGCCATTCAACAGGCATTGCTGCGTGTGCCTCATTATCCTGAATCCCACAATTTGAATGGGCTAATCTGTGAATCAAGATCTGATTACCAAAGTGCTATTACATCCTACAGACTGGCTAGCTGTGCTCTGATATCTTTTGCAGGAGAATCATCAGAGTTGCATCAAAAAGATATATCCATCAATATGGCCAGATCACTTTGCATGGTAATATTTTGTGATATTCTTATTGGTTGCGGATGCTCTTTTCTAGGCACGGTCCTCTGTTTATCATCACTTTCTTTTTCGTATTGTTTATTGGGTGGTTTAGGCAGGACATGCACAGGATGCAGTTGAAGAGTGCCAAAATTTAAGGCAAAAAGGTGTGAGTTATGGCTGGAATTATTTGCTTCCTATTCTATCTTATACGTTTTGTTTTGTTTTGTTTTGTTTTGTTTTTTTTTATATAAATTGTGATTATATCTTATCTGATTACTGTAGGAGAGATTACATGATTTTAGAAGTCAAGGGTGTGTTTGTTTATAAATTAATCCAATTCATACTAAAATCTAACTCAACCTTAACCCAACCCCACTATCTTCAGTATTATTAATATAATTAAATAATACCAAACAATTATTGTTCTATATCACATCAATTTTAATTCACTGTTCATCAAATCACATAATTTTAACAAACCATCACTTCACATCATCTCTCTCCTACTTTTACATCAAATCAATTTTAATTTATTTTATTTTAAACATTATTTTAATGTAACCTCAAAATCCCACTAAAAACTAATCATACCAAGTTTTTAAAAATTAACTCTATTTAAACGAAAAAACTCATTTTGAGCGGATATATTTGTATACAAGCACGTCCTAATTCTTGATTATTGTGGAAATAATGAGTTAAATTCCAAAAATTGAAAAAGCAAACAATTGCTATAATTTGGTTGTGAATACGTTCTTCACTTGATGTTCTGCCTTGATTTTGTAGGACAGCTCGATTCTGATGGTCTGCATATATATGCTCTATCTTTGTGGCAAATTGGCAAGAATGATGAAGCCTTATCTGCCACGAGATTACTCGCTTCGTATATTCAATCCATGGAAAAAAAACATATCCCTGCTTCCATTAGCTTCATCTGTAGACTGCTTTACCACATCTCAGGACATGAATCAGTCATTGCAAGCATTTTGAAGATGCCCAAGGAATTTTTTCACAGCTCAAAGATTAGTTTTGTTCTTTCTGCTATCCACGTCCTGGACCAAAAAAACCAACTCGAGCATATTGTGTCTATCAGTCGATCCTTCGTTACATCTCATGAAGATATCATCGCCATGCACGTTTTATTAACATTTGGCAAACTTGTAAGTTTTAAATATAAATGCTTTTTAACTTTTGTAAAATGCTATACAAGATTCATGCATTTTGTGGGTTCTCTTCAGCTGAGGAATGGGAGTAAGGACTCACTTGGAATTCAGAAGGGAGTTCAACACCTTAGAAAAGCACTTCACATGTACCCTACAAGTAGTACGCTGAGGTATGTTACATTCTTTTTTATTCTGTGTACATGAGTGAAAATATATTTTGTTTCTTCTGTTTGTTCTTTTATATTCATGCATTTGGTTTATTCAGCATGCGGGTTCTTTACCTGCTTATCTCTTTCCCCATTGTCTTACCTTAAGTGTAGATCTGCAAATATTGTTTCTCTTCTAAGATTTTCCGTATTGCATAAATATGCTGAAGGCTCATCCAACTGAGTTTATTTCCTATCAGGAATTTTCTTAGTTATCTGTTACTATCAAGCAAGGAATGGAGAGATCTTTTTCTAGCAACTAGCTGCTCGACTTTGGATTTCTCTGAGCATCAAAAGGATGAAGGAATAAAATCCACATGTGAGATTCTTGGTGCTGCAAGTGTTGCTTGTTATGCCATTGAAAGCTGTAATAATGAGAAATTCTCATTTCCCACCTGCAGACATCCATGTCCTTCTGGATCCAAAACCACCCAACTGCTGCAAAAGTACATTTCTAGCCACCTTTTTGTGTTTGGACTGTTATTTTTTTTTTTATTATTATTATTTTTTTTCAATTGCATTCATTTGTTTCTCTTTGATTTTCTTCATTACTATTTGACAGGTTTTTGCATCAAGAGCCATGGAACTTCAACGCCAGATATTTACTCACTTTAAACTATTTCCAAAAGACACGTGAAGAAAGATTCCCTCAACATGCTTGCAGTGTGTTAGAACGGCTAACAGCTGTGGCTCTATCAAATCACCTTTACCTAGTCAAAGATTCGTTTTTCCATTATCAACACTTTCAGCTTCTACTCTGTGCAGCCGAGGTTAATTTGCAGCAAGCCAATTATAGCGAATGCTTTAGGCTCGCACACATTGCTTCGATTTTTCCAGTTCATAATAGCTCTCTCTTTTTCGCACATTTGCTTCAATGCCGTGCATATGCTGCCAAAGGTGATATTGTGAGCCTGAGTAAAGAATACAAGCAGTGTATGGATCTCGGAACCGATTCTCACATCGGCTGGATATGTTTGAAGTTCATCGAATCTATATATAGCCTGCAAGATGATTTGACCATTATACCCTTGAGATTCGAAGATTGCTCCAAAGATATTGAGCTCTCGTGGAATATTTGGATGGCTTTGTTTGATATGGTGCAGGGATTGATTGCTGTTTGGGCCCGTGATTTTGTTGCTGCAGAAGGATTCTTTGCACAGGCTTGCTCAATGGCTGATAGTGAGAATTGTCTGTTCCTTTGTCATGGTATATTTTACTTAAATTAACTTGAGAAACTATCATGTTTATATTTTCTAATTGTTTAGGACAAAAAAAAAAAAAGAAACTATTATTATCCATTTTTTGATCCAGGGGCCATTTGTATGGAGCTTGCTAGACAGACGTGCGAGTCTCAATACATATCACGCGCCATAAGAAGTCTGAAGAAAGCAAAAGATTTTTCGCACGTGCCTTTGCCTATTGTATCACTATTATTGGCACAAGCCGAAGCAAGTCTTGGCTCGAAAGGAAAATGGGAAAACAATCTTCACGACGAGTGGTTTTCTTGGCCTTCAGGTTCGTATTTTTGTTCGTTAATGCATCTTTTTTTATGCACGTAATAAATATCATCTCTTGAATTTGCCCTTCCATTGAATTATGGTTCTTCTTGTTTTTTATAAAACAGATTTTAGGTAAATTTACAAAAAGAGCTGGTGATGCTGATATTAGTCAAATAAGAAGCTTTTATGATTAGTAAACTTAGCTTTGTTCTTCTTAATTGTGCTACTTTACGAATCTTGTGTCATTTTTCTTGCAGAAATGAGACCGGCTGAGCTTTTATTCCAAATGCATTTGCTTTTTTCTACACAGTCGACAGATGGAGCTATCGTGTCTTCTCCCAAATTAGATTACCTTTTACGAGCAATCCACATGAACCCATCGTGTTCGAGATATTGGAAGTACTTGCTCAAGGATTTATAATGTTCAACTTATTGTGAACGAGCATGTCCTCTAAGTCTTGCATGCTCGAGTTTTATTTCTCAGTTGTGTGTTTTGATTAGAGATATATTTACAAGTTCAAGCTTAGTTTCAATGCTTACATAAATGCTTATATAGTTATATTTACAAGTTCAAGTTTATTAACTTTTTAATTCACTATTTATTGAGTCACATCATTTTAATTAATCATCAACATCCAATCTAACTTTAACTATTTCATTTTAAATATTATTTTAATATAAGCTCAAATTTTCACTAACTAATTATGACAATGAAGCGTAGCTTGAGTGGTAGACGCATCACCTATGATCATGGGTTCGAGTCTTTGAAGAGAAGTGGAAACACTATTGATCATTCTTTAAAAAAAAAATAAAAAAATACCTTTTTTCAAAATTAATTTGGTTAACAAAAATAACTCGTTTTAAACGGATATATTTGTATCCAAGCACACCCTTAACTCAGGATATATACTTTAAAAAGGGTTCATTTAATTTAATCATAAAAATGACCAAAGTAAAGAAAACTCTAATCAAGAACTGATGGAAAGGAATAATGCAGCATACTGAGGATAAAGTTCAAGACATCAACAAATCAAACTAACATATGACTATCTAACAGAGAGATGATATGATTTTCTTTCGTCTTCTATTCAAGGCGAAACGAGCTCTTTTATGCTAACAACACACACGCACACACACTAAAAAAAAAAATTGAAAACAAAGACTTTGCATGTAACCATTAGGATAGAACACCCCATAATTAAGCTTTAACATCATAAACCAAGCACAAGAATCAGCAAGACAATTTCATTAGAAAGGATCATATCCCCAACTTGAAGTTCCAACATAACCTGGTCTTGAAAAGTTTACACCTAACACTAAAACTGAAATATCACTACAAACAAGCAAGCCGGTTTTTACATTATGTGCAACAAACATTGATAGTACACAATTCGACTAATATACATTCTACATTGATTAGAGCTTCACTCGGATAAACTTTAGCTTTTGATGCCACGTCAGAAAGTTGTAGCTTCTAAAGAATCTATCTAATAACTGCACTTGGTATTCTATCCTTCCTCCCAATCTATGTCATCTTCTTCATCTTCAGAAGGTTCAGCTTCCAAATTCAAGTCGACTTTAAAGCGTTCAGTTCTGCCACCTGAAAGGTAAATTCCATTTCAATGTAGTAAGAAATACTGTGGATTACACATTCACGCTAAAAAAATTGCTATGGTTTTCTACAAAGAACACAATATAAATAGTATGATAACCACAAATCTTTAGAATAATGCACTTTTAGTTGGAAACCAAAATAAAATCTTGGGGCGTGCTTGTTTACAAATAAATCTGCTCAAAATGAGTTTTTTTAGTTAATCAAGATTAATTTTGAAAAAGTTGATACTGTTAGTTATTAGTAGGATTTTATGTTTGTATTAAAATATTATTCAAAATAAAATAATTAAAGGTTATTTGATGTAAAAGTAGGAGACATATGATGTGAAGTGATGATTAGTTAAAATTATGTGAGTTGATGAATAGTGAACTAGAGTTGATGTTATTTGTAAGAATGATTGGTTTGTATTATTTAATTATATTGATAATATTAAAAATAGTGAGTTTGAGTTAAAGGTGAGTTAGATTTTATATATTGATTGAATGCAAATGAGATACTTTTAATAAACAAGCATGCCCTTGATTTCTTGCTCATATTCTCGTGCAATATTATATACAAAAGACACATCCAACCAAAATATCATAATTTTGCTAATTAATACCCCATCTTAAATCATTAATTTATAATTAATAGAATAAAAAAGATAATGGTATTTACCTGTAGCTGTAGGAGGAGCTTCCTCCCATTGAACACCATTACCATCATAATCATCATCATCCCGTTTTGACTTCATGCCAACTTGGCGATCGGTGGGTGAGTTATAGCCCTCATTAGAGATTGTAGCACTAGCTGACTCTTGTTCCTTCTTGACTGTTTCTTCTTGTTCACGTTGGCGCTTAAGTAGAGCATCATAATAAGCTTTGATATATGCATCCTATGAACACAAACGCAAAACCAAAATAAAGATAAAAGTTTAAGCGTACAAGTCGTATAATAAAAACAGTCAATAATAGTAATTCAGAATAAACAAGAATGATAAGTTCTTCTCTGGACAAATACTTCGGGAAAAATCCTCCCGAGCTTAAAGCCACCAACACAAAAGGTTAACCCTTTTAACCTTACACGCCTGAAGCTCACTAATTTATATATAAAAAAAAGATTACAGGAAAAAGCATCTCTTTAAAAAAAAAAAAACCTGTATTTTCTTTGCTTCGTCATCAGCAATTGTGGATTTTTTGTCATCAGAAAGCTCGGAAGCTTTCAGTGTCCCGTGACTCCCGTCCATCTTCATCTCTTTGCTGGCCTCTCCACGTTGCTCTTTTGTGAGAGTCATCCCTTCCTTAATCATCCATGGGGGTAAAACCTTCATAGGTGTACTTGTGTTTGCTGATTTGACATCTTCTCCTTTATCCCCAATACCAGAAAAAGCAACTTCGACCTGCCAATCGTAGTATAATTTGTTAAAATATTTTTAATCAATAAAAAACATTGATTTATATATATTCATAAATCAATTTGAATCAAGGTCTAATGGATGTAATTAATTTGAATATTTAAATATTAATATAGTATTTTAAATAATAAGAAAATATTAAATCATAAAAATATTAACATCTAGAAGCATTTAAATCATTACAAATGAGATGATTTAATATTCAAAGATGCATTTTCATTTTTTTTAAAACATATATATATTACAATAAAAATATGAAATGAGAAAGGGTCCAACTAAATCCAGACAAATCGACATGTCCAGTTTGATTCTCAAGGCAATGATAAACCAGGGGACATATTCCTAATCCTCTGTGCCAAACTCTGCAAACTATCTCCTATGTCAGTACAATAAAGAAAGCACAAAAAGTAATTTGCAAGTAAAGAGTGCAACCTTAGTTTCCCCAACGTAAGGCATAGGTGTTCCACCAAAACCAAGGCCCTGTGAAGACTTAGAAGGGTCATTGTTATTCATTTCTCCATTGGCAGACCGGTTAGCTGCATTAGCTCTAAGTTCCCAAGCCTGAAGGTTTCCAAATTCAGGAACAGGCAAATCCTTCACCCTTGCAAGCTGATCCATTAGCGGTTTGAGTTGTTCCTGTAATAGAGAATGACTTTCCATAGTTAATTAACAAGACAAAGTTCAGTGAGAATCAAAAGTAAATACCCATATAACTCGAAAGTAGAGAACAAAATTTTTTAAGGGGTCATCAAAGGTATTTGAAAATTTGTTTAAGTGTATAAAATTTGTCTAAACCGACAGGTCGTCATGGATAATAACAAAAGACAAACCTCCATTTTTGTCAGCATGTCTTTTATTTTTTCATGACGGCGCCTTCTCGCATTATCATCTCCATCTCCCACTTCTTGTGCAGCTAACTTGTCACTTTCAGCCACAAGCACCCCATTGCAGCTTTCACAGTGGAAGTACTCGTCATATGGGGAGATCAACCGGAGTGCATCAAGGGCAGTGTATCTATAGTACCCAAATAAATGTCCAACTTCTAAGAATAGCTAAAGAAAAATAAAGTGAAACGAAAAACAAAAATTGAAGTAAAATATTGTCTAATCTGTCATCTGTGCATCTATTGGATAGGTTTAAGCATATTTTTAGATAGCGTGACGATAAGGATTATATTAGGAAACAAAATATTACCTGTCCTTTTATTGCATACTAGGAAGATGCACGTGCTACGCACGTGATATTATTGGTTTTTTACTTAAAACCTTTTTATTATTATATTTTATTTAATAATGCAATATAATTTGTTTTCATTATTAACAAAAATTATGTATTTTATGATAAAATATAAAATTTAATACTATTAACAGAATTCTAAGACAATTAAAATTAAATACAAAATACTGGTTAAAAAATCTAAAATAAAATTAATATTTTTTTTTGTGAAATTGTAAATGCTAAAGAAATCTAAGTCGTCCTTGATTCTGCTATTTAGTAATATCATCCTTAATACTTAAAATAATGATCATTATTATTGTCAAAATAATAAATTTTTAATGTCTTCCTTTTGCGTCTTACTATTTGAAAAATACTTCGAATTTTCTATAACTATAATTTGTAATTATCATTTACTTATTGTTGATTGGAAGCTAGCACTATTGTTGAATGTTTCGTTCTCTATTATTTTGATTATAACTGTTGCAAATTCAATTTTATTTGCATGTGTAATATTTTGTAATATTTAGATATTTATTTTGTCTCTGCATATAATGATATAAGAGATATAAATATTTGAAAAATCTTTAAAGTCGAAATTATTGAAAAAAAATTACTTGAAAATTATTAAGAATAATAACATATTTGATTGATTAAAGGTTTCCATCTATCTATATTAATTGTTGTAACATTGGTTGATTGAAGATACCTAATACTTATCTATATATAGTGTCCAAAATAAAATATTGTTACATCTCCTAACATTGTCATGCATGCATTATCATTTTCGTTCATGGATTTTTAAGACTATCCAAAATGTGAAAAATAAATAATTCTACATGCATGTTCACTAAATTGTACCTCTTTAATTTTTTTTAATTCTATAACAAAAAATATCTATAGTAAAATTTCATATTTGTAAATTAGAAATGATACTTTCATTGGTGCATTATATATTTTACACTGATAAAATAAACCTTATTTTACTTATAAAACCTTAAAATAATATTTTCTCTTACATTCAAAAACTACATTTTCCATAATTTTAATTCATTTTTTTTTCTAATTTATATATTGTTTACATAATCTTAACGTCTTTATATCAACCAAAAGAAATTAAATTATTGAATAGGTAAAAAATAAAATAAAATAATCTTTAAGATAATAAATTATAGCGTATGAAATTAATTATAGCGTATGAAATTTTCGGCAATTCAATCTTTTCAAGAAACAACTTTCCCTTGTAAGATAGTTATTTCAAAATTGAACTTCAATCCATTTTAATTATTCTAAGGATTTAAAATCCCATAGTAAATAAAAATGAGTTAAATTTATTTTGCTTAATTTAATTTGATTAAACTAAAAAAGAAAGTAGATTGTATATTTCATAATATTTATATTTTTACTTATAAAAAATTGATTACTATCGTAGAAAATTATTACACATGATATCTACTACTTCAGTGTGTTTTTACTAAATTTTGAAAATGACAGTACACATTCACGACCATTCAACAGTAATTAATATAAAAAATATATCTTATATTAGTGTTGACATTAATGATTTGTAACTCATTTTTTTCACTTTTAATTAAAAGACTAATACATTCTCAACGTTGAAGATAGACTATACTACAACTATTTATCACATATCAAATAATCATATATATGACATTAAATTGGAATTATTAAATTGGTATGCATATAATTGATTAATGCATTGGATTCTTGTAGCTTGTGCTATTTTTACTGTCTTGCCAATTGTTTGTTGTTTTCTTGTCAGGTATAACTTCATACATTTTTTTATTTAATATTATTTCTTTTTTTTTCATTTGATGGTCCTAGAAAAAGCTTTTGCTGGAATTTTTGACTGTGAAAGGTGCATAAATCTTTTTATATTTGATAAAAATAAATTTAATTGATAAATAGATTTATTTAATATTTGAAACAATTTTAGTTGTTTATATTAAAAGGAGTAAATGAATTATTATTTGGAACAATAAACAATTTTAGTTGTTTATACTATAAGGAGTAAATATATTATTATTTGAAACAATTTATTCGTTTATATTATTTATTAGTAACAAAGTAACAATATAAAATTACTTGTGGAGGAGTAAACGTATTTACTTGTGGAGGAGTAAATGTTATTAATATTATAAAATTACATTTATGTATTTAAAAGTTAGATTTGTAGAGGGTAATATGGGCATTTCAATGTTTTCAAGAAACAACTCATACTTTTAAGGGGGTTGGAGTTATAGATAGATTATAGATATACTGAGCTTGATTATAGAGACATGAATAGGAATTTAAATGATTGTGCCAGGATGGCTATGACTGTATTTATGATATTTAAAGTCGGCAGCAAACTTTTGGAGTGCTACCTGTGCTTGCCTACGGAATCGTTCTCAATAAAACTAGAAAAAAAAAAAAAAAACAATTTCTGACCGATACCTCTTACTGCAATTGGGGCATATATACTCCTGCACTGTATTCTTGCTCTCTAGTTCATCCTTCAGTTTTTTCCTCATTCGGTGCAATCTGTACCTTACCACATCGTATATCTGCAAATAAATTAAACGAAGTTAATTGAAGAGCTACCTGGATGGGGATTACAATCCATATTTATCATCTTGATTTGTCTCCAGCATAGACATTGCACCTAGTCTCATTTTTCTCATGAAAGAACTTGCACCAACACTAAAACACAAAAGCAAATATAATAATATCCCCTTAGCGATATTCACGAAATCTTCTCACACACTAAGGCCCCATGTTTTTTCATCACGTATCAACCAGTAAAACCTTTTATTATTACAAAATCTTCTTTAACTGAAAAACACAATCCTGCTAACAAAACAACCTAGGTGGCTGTTTCATGAGGCACAGAACAATCTGATTGATGAAATTATCCTGCGACTACCTAGAAATATGAAGTCTTTTTACATTAAAATGAATATGTAAAACTATTATCAGTCAATGACCATATTATCTAACCTGTGCATAATCTAGGCAACAGTATGAGTGGGTATGCATCTTGAGTTTTTCGTCCCCTTCCCTTCCAGTTTGTTGACCTTCACCAGTGGCAGCTACTGCAGCATTGTATACTTTTGCCCCTTTGGCTGTCTGCAAAGAGATCAAAACAATATAAATTTGACAATGCTAGAACAAATATAATAGAGCACTGGCGAACTGCAATTGCACAAAGTCAAGTGGTAAAATAAATTATTTCTGAACTAGTCCAAGAAAATAGAAAGTGCCAGGTATGAGAGAGCTTGATAATTTTAAGAACATGATATTTGTATCTGTTTCCCATTTATCTGATAAATACTTTTATTCAACCGAATCAGGATTGAGGGATTCACAATTTACTTAAAAGAATTAAGTAGATTCTACACAATTCCGATTTTTGTCGTTTTCCTATCTGATTTCTAAATATATTTAAAATGCACAATATCCTATAATAATTACATGTTTGTAACATAGACACGTGTACAGCCACGGGTCAATGAAGTCATAATCATTTCCTATATTGGGAAGCAAATATAAGACTCTAAAAAAAAGAGCTAATACATGAGATTCCGCAATCATAATTACAAAATTACGCTTAAGCAGCAAAGCTGACCTCCTTCCGGTGATCACGAGTGACTAGCTTTTCTTCTTCAAAGAACCTCAGGGTACGACGAAGTTGCTTCGTATGAAGCTTCAAGTCCTTTGCCAAATCTTCTTCCCTCACCCACTGACGCCTGTTTATATACGTAAATAAGTTATCAAGTACTTTTGTAAAATTTATCTTTTCCAGAACTCAACTTTAAAACAATTTCAAGACCCAGAATATTTCAATCTGATCATTTCCTAACATTGAAAATTCCACAAATAAAAATCTATTACTGTATCATTTGTTGTAATGTTTGGTTTTTAGAGGCAATATGCGACTGCTAAAAGTGATGAAGTCAGATTCAGTATGTTTACTAATGTACAACCCAAATTAGAAATAATTAATTATTACTCAAGTACCCAATCCATAGTCAAGCAGTGTGATACATTAGTTTAAACCGCGCGATTTTGTCATCAATTCAAATGCCATCCAAATGGCTTGCACCATCAACCAATGTCTTACACAGACTCGAGTAGAAGTACACAATCATAAAGCTAGTATTACAATTATCGAACGCAAATCATACAAACCCATAAGAGAATTCACATAAAAATTTCATCTTTTTCCAAAAATGAAGTTACCAAGTAAGAACATCAAGAATAACCACAGCAAATGCCTACAAACCCAAAAGAAAAATACATGGTGTATTGATGTATTGAGTACGATTCATAATAAAATATATCCCTCAGCCACCGTGGACGTAGGCATATTGCCGAACCACGTAAATCTTGTGTTGTTTACTTTCTCGTTTTTAATTCGTATGCCATATTCTCTCAAGAGCATGGAAATTAACCACAGCAAAAGCATACAAAACCCAAAAGAAAAATAACATAAAAATGTCATCTTTTTGCCCCAAACGTTGAAAAAAATAAATAAATAAATAAATTGTGAACTGAAGTTACCGAGTAAGAGCATCGAGAATAACCACAGCAATCCCTCTGTTGTCGCCCCTCCCAGTCTTGGGCTGATTTTCACCTTTCGTACTTATGTCGTCATAGAAAGCCCTCGCCGCCAGCTTAACCAGCCTATGACCAAAAATTTTCAATTTCCATGGCGATAAACCACAAACAAGATAACAGTCAGTAAAAATTTCAAAAAAAAAAAAAGCAAAAAATTAAATCTTAAATAGAACGAGAGCTCGAGCTCGGCTCACTGTGAAGTACCGATTGAATGGCTCGATGCTACCCATCAGAAGCTTCCTTTCTTCAGCAAAACACAGTCGTGGGGTTTCACACAGTCACAAGCTTCTCTACCTTCATCCTCTGGGTTCCATAAATCAGCCTGAGTTTGCAGAGACCGAAGCCAAGATTTTCGCCGGCAGAGGCCAGCGATGGAAAGGGAAAGAGGGTTTTCGAATTTTTTGAAGGGAAAGAGAGTACAGAGAGTACGAAGTATAGTAAACCCCTACCAGTTGGCTTTGGCTATGGCTATTATCAACGCAATCAAGGCTGCTGCTTGGTATGCGGCATATGATGATTTTATGATAAAGCATAATCTAAAAATCATTTCGTTTTGAAAAAAAATCTTGATTTGTATAAGGGGAATATGTTAGATTTGTCATTTGATTAAGGTTTATTCGACAAAATTTGTGTTATTTGTGATGTCAAGTCATGTCACGTGGGAGGCCGACGAGTTTCATCACCTAGGCCACATGGATGGCTTCAAATAACCTACTTGTTTTGGATTTTCATAATTTTTTTTGCAATTTAATTTTTATATTTTTTCCTACATTGTATATCTTTGATGTGTAAGAGAATGCTACATCCCGTTACGGGATAATTCTGTCGTATATTTTGAGCATAGATTATCTATACATTACTATATTACATGTATATCTACGGCTATAAAAGACAACAGAATCATCCAGTAACGGGATGGTAGCATTTTCCTGATTTGTAACCTCATGAATCGGTTTTAATAAAAAAAAAGTATTGGGAGTAATTTCGGACGTTCAAAGTAGTTTTTGTACAGTAAAATAAATTTTACGTTGCAAAGTAGTTTTTTGTACAGTAAAATAAATTTTACGCTGCAGGCATGAGAATAAATAATTGTGATTAGAGTTTTTATACTTGGTGAGATTCTTTTATACAGAAATAAGTTTATCCTTTTGGCGAAATTTCACACACGCATTAAATCTTATTAAACTGCGAAAGATCTTTGAAAGATATTGAATATTTTGCTTTTGTCCACAAATGTGCCTCCTCTCCTAAGTAGACTTCTCCTCGAAATTTCATTCATTATAGGTCGATCACCAAGAACTACATCTTATAAAACACGACTCTAGTTTCGAATATATGATCAGGTCATTTGAGAATTCTAATTTGAACCTTGATAGGTGATCTCAAATCGATCTATGTGTTTACACATCCGACGTAAACCTTAACCGATCTTCTAAATCGGACTCTAGTTCGAGCTAATCCAGCTAGCAACATACTAGTCCACTGCCTTGCTCAAGTTTTTCGACAGTTCGTAAAATTTTCTTCAATTCGGTTCTGGCTCGAATCTGTTTGTAGTTTGAAATTTTTTCTTCAACTTGTATTGATTTTCCGACTTTTGGTGACAAAGATGGAACAAGAACCTATGGCGATCCCCGAGTTTCGGAGAAGAAAGATATTTGGAGTCGCAAACTCTATACTTGAACCTATGACGTCTCTGTAGGTCTAACAAAAGAATAAAAAGAGAGAGAGAGAGAGAGAGAGAGTGAGGTCGGATTTGGTGGCTTAGTCACCATTATTAAGAAAAAAAAAAAAAAAGGATTGCAATTTGTAGGCGCCAATTTTGTTCAATTGGAGTGCAATTCATTGCACTCCCCTTCTATAAATAGTTTACATTCGGCAGAGGAGAACTAACATACCCAACCCGGTGCATTTTTTTCACACTTACCGGATTTACTAAAACACTCTATTTTTTTTCTCACTGAAAAAAAAAATCTCACACAAAAACTGTTATGTTCCTCAAAGGAGTTGATGTTCGATTTTCAGCTCGTAACTAACATCAACTACTGAATGATCCAAGTACAAGAAGCAACACAGCTTTTACAGTTTTACTCCACCAATGTAAACGAATCTTACTATGTTATTTTGCAATTGCATTACAGCAATCACGAGCAGCCCTGAACTCCTGCTCTAGAGCTTCCTCCAATAGGGCCTCAGACTGCTGCATCAGCTCAGGGCTTAGCCTGAACATCAGCACACAGAATTCCATCTCGTCGAGGGCCCCATCGCCGTCGATATCTCCTTCCCTCAGCATGCTCTGCAACTCATCGTCCCTCAAATCATGCAGCCCCAAAAGGGCCGAATTTTTCTTCAGACTCTCAAACGTGATGAGCCCTTTTTCCCTATCAACCAGCAGATTAAACCCTTTACACAGCTCGCCGATTAATCCATCACCGCCGAGCTTATCGGCCATGAATGGCAGCAAATCTTGAAATCCACCCACCATTTCACCAGCCATCAAGAACCCTTCTTTTTTTTTTGAAAAAAAAGCTAAGATTTTGGACAAGAAAACCACAAACTGGACATGAAAAATGTGAAGGGGCATTGTGATTTTTATACGAGGTTTGCCAGACAATGTACAGATCGAGCGATATTGCTCTGTCGGGTCAGGTTCTTGCAGAACAGAGGACACCCGTCTCCTTCCAAGAAAAGGCCCAGGGGTATTGAGGTAATTTCACAATGGGTGTGTGATGATTTTGTGTAGTTTTGTCCCCTTGACTTGCACACAGCAGGGGACGAAGGATACTTCTTTGTAGATAGGTGTCAGCTATGTGTTCGATGAAATGCGTAGCAGGGTTAGTTAAAAAAAGTTGCAATCTTTTAATATATGGAAGAAGTTTGCTAATAGTTTATGTGATTTTTTCTAGTTTTGGCAAGATTTGTTGGAGAACTGTTGGGTTGCAAGGTGACTTGTGGATGGAAACTTGGAGGCATTCATGACAGTTGAATGTATTAGGTATTACTAATCTATTATTCATGTGAAGCTGGCAAGAAAAAAATAAACAAAATGTGCAGTTGGAAGCTTGCTTGTTTTTGAATGACATGCGTTGTTTTTACATGTATGCTCGAGTGATTCTCACGTTCGTCTCGTTGTAGTTTTTCGTATACTCTCGCATATTTTATTGAATTTACTAAACTATAACAAGTGTTGTTTCTTTTGTGTTTTGATAGAAAAATTGTCGAATGAAAGTGATTTCATGAAAGAATGGCAAAATAAGAAAAGAAAGAAAAAGAAATTTAAACAAGCTAAATATTTGCGACAAATGAGTTGGACGAGCCGGAACCTGGCTTGACTCACCGGTGCGAGTTGGACTCGAGCCGGACTAAGCCACGGGTCGAGGACCCGTGGGACTCGCTGTTGCTATGCGCTGGGACAAGTGCTCCTTGGGGATTCGTTGTGCTTTCCCACCTCTAGCTACCTGGCGTGCTCGAGCGTGTTGTTGTGCGAGTCGGGTGCTCGCTCGCCAAGCAGGGCTGCTGCCCGCAATTGGGAGAAAATGTGCCAAATTTTGTTCCGGCTACACAATCACCTTTTTACGGCGATATTTCAACGATGCACATCCAAACAATTGGGAAAATAGACTTGAAGGACTATCCAACCATGTAATTACATTCTTTACCAGGTATCCAATGGGTCATGAATGTGCCACTAAAGTCAGGTAAGTGTCCCGTCTTGGAGGCTCTGGACTTTCCCACGAGTCGTGTGATTTTAGGTGAGTGCCACGCGAGTCGTGTTCTACTTGGGCGCGACTTTTTGCATGTTTTGATGGTTGGGTAATACGACTCGTGTAGAATTTGGCCCAATATCGCACGACTTGTGTGACTTAGTCAGTTCGACATGTGTTTTGACCTATTTTGAAGAATATTCAACTCCAATTATTTAAGGAGACATTAGAGAACATTCAAGGAGAGTTTTAGACATTTTTTGAGGCTAGAAACAAGCAAAAGACGAGCAAAAAGTTAGGAATGAACAAATCGAAGAGCCAAATAAGTTTGTTTGTTTGTTTGGTTTTTTTT
>CACSLK010003174.1:2159443-2176754 GCA_902706635.1 Striga hermonthica
TATTTACATTTACTATCCAAATATGATCTTAAAGATTTTTTCCTTAAATAATTTATGCAATGATTTTACTGATATCCATTATAATTAATATTTGTCGAGTAATATTTTTTACCTTTATTTAATTATATAACACTAATATTTTCTAAAAAAATTAATATTATTTATTATTTAAAAGATAATGATCACATCATTAAATGATTTTATTGATGGTTAGATAATAAAATTATATTAGTTATACTTTAAAATTTCGACATGTTATTTATTTGTATATTATTGTCAACTATGATAGTGTTTTTATCACTTTTTTTCAAGGTTTTAAATAGCGGGCTAAAACGTTTATGGCACTGTATCTATAGCGGAGCTATAACGGAGATTTTGCGGAATTTAGCGGCTAAATTGCAAATGAATACAAATAGCGGCACGCTGCCAAAAAAAACTATTTCTCAAATAGCGGCAACTTTAGCGAGCTATTTATTTCCTTGCTTTTTTTTGTTATGTTTCAATGAACTTATTGTAAAATATTTTTCTATTGCATAGTATGTTAAATAAACTATAAAGCCTTAGGATGAAAATTAGAAAAAATCTCTTGATTATGTAAGGGATTTATTTTTTGGCAATTGCTAAAATATTTTTTTTTTTTAAAAAAAAGGAATTATTATGAGAAAATTGAATTCTAAAAAACATGTGTGTGTATTTTGTAAATATTTATACTCAAAATTTTATTTTGAATTTCATTACATAAAGAAGACTACTTCTATAACTTTTATAAATAATAATAACTACATTATATGACTGTAAATTTTATAATAAAATAATAATTGAGTATTATATGGTGAACAATAATTAATAAAATTTTTATTTTTTCTTATATCAATGAATAAATATGTATTCTAAAATCAAATAAATATTAGTATGACGTGTCAGGGACAGTCTTTATCCCACGTTGGTCTTTTTCTAAAGAAGTCTGTCTTTAGTCATGGTCAATTATATGTTGCTGTTTCGCGTGTGACTAATAAAAGGGGGTTGAAGATATTAGTTTGTGAGAATGAGGAGTTACCCGATATTCAAACTCATAATGTTGTGTACAAGGAGGTCTTTAATAATATATGATTGTTTCTTTTTTCAATACTATTTTATTGTACAATTTTTCTGTGTATTGTACAACTTTTATTGAATATTGCATATTAAATTATAATACTCTTCAAATGAATATATCCCGTGTCTCGCACAGGTCACGTACTATATATATCCCGTACATCTTTTTTATTCATTTACATAATTATAAGGCTGGATATATGGTCTTAAAATTGTGCACCATGTGCATCGCACAGGCTCTGTACTAGTTGGTTTTGAGATGCAAACCTCACTTGGGCTTTATTTAGACTTTCACTGATTATAATGCGCTTCACGTGCGTGTGACTCTGTTTTTCCCTCGTTTCTTACATAAACTAACTGAAATATAATATTGATGCACGTTCTAAATTTTATCATTTTTATTAATTGACCTAAAATGTTGATTATTGGGGAATTACATAAGGAGATAAAAGTAGTCATAATTACGAAGAGATTTTTGGCATTAATTTGGATGATTGGTTGGCACAATACTAGGGAGAAGTACAAATTCATAAAAAAAGTGTAAAACGAGGCCTATGTCCAATTCAAATTTCAGTGCATATTTCAAGCTTTCTATTCCACTTTATTAAGGAACATACTCATTGCATTTTCTTTTTACAAACTTGTTCAAATGGGGGCCTATTGTTTTCCCATGAACATTGATCTTGTATCTAGAGATATTAGACTAAACGAATCGCCAACAAGTTTAGTTTAACTTTTCGATAAATAAGCCAAATTTGAGCTCATATAAAACTTTTCGTAGTTCACTACAAAAAAACTCTTATATTCCAGCGGAAATTATTCGTTGGAATTCTTTATATTTTTCATTGGAATAGCTATTCCAGCGGATATTCCTACGTATAAAAATTCGTGGGAAAAACGACTGTTGAAATAACTAAAATCCAACGGAAAATCTATGGAAATAAATTCCTACAACTATTCCAACGGAAAAAATCCGTTGGAATTCTTCAACCATCCAACACTTATTCCAACATAAAATTAAGTTTGTTGGAATATTCATTGGAATTTCCAACAGAAATTTTTGCCGTTGGAATTGAAGTGTTTATTTGTAGTGGTTACTTTTACGTAATTTTTTTTAGTTTTGAACTTGTTTATTTTGTCGTTAACTTAACAAGACGAATTCAGTTCAGTTCGATTCGGCTCGAGAAAGGCTTGAGCCTAATTTTTAATATCATGATTAAAATTCGACTTCTCAGTTATGATCAAGTAAATAAATAAAAAACAAAATCTGACTAGCGATATCAAATCAAATATATACAAAAATCCTTTTGTGAATAAATTTTACTTTGTGATTTATGAGAATTTTTTTATCGTTTGAAAAAATAAATAAATAAATAAATAAAATTTACTTTCTATCTGTAGTATGAAAATTTTGTGGTGCAAAAATACGTGAATTGTGTTTATAGTAATCACCTCCTTTTACCTAAAAGAGAAATTTCAACTACAAGTAAAATGAGGTGTAATTTACAAAACCAAAATCACATAAACTAATTTTAGAGATAATTACCCTGTGTACCAATCAAATAATAAAATATTGTATATATACTTTAAAACTCTAAATATTTGTATATGTACGAGATAACATGCCTACATTAAAATATTAATTGAACAGGGTCCTCTCTCTCTCTCTTTATATGCAAATTTTGCGGTCATCTCTCTCTATCCTGCAAATTCACTGTAGCAAAAGAACAAAAAAAAAAGAGAAACAAATATAGATTGTATCGTCCCTACTGTAAATTCTTGTGTCAACAGAAAAAAAAAAAAAAAAAAAAAAAAAAAAAAAAAAACAGATCTAGATCATGAAAAGCCGATTCCGACCAAACTTCACCGGACCAAGAGCGTCAATCCCGGCGTCGACGAGAGTCGTCCACTCATGTCGCGGCGAGTCGAACCCAAACACGCAGAGCAGTCCCGCGACCAAACATACCTGAACCACTGGCGATCAAGCTTCAGTTTCTGGAGACCTTCGACCGACCTACGACGAGGCTGCGACCTTCGTAAGCCTCAATCTCTAACGTCGAGCCACGATCTCCGAGCCCTGACCTCCGAGCCACCAGACGCGGACCAACGGGGCTGCATTTTTTTTTTCTTGGGAGTTGATTTGTACTCGCGATTTGTTGCTTATTACAATGTTTTTTATTGTGTATATTGTGTATATGTTGTGTATATGTCCCAGACAAATATACTGCTTTTTATTTTGTATATTGGGTATATGTTGTATGTTGTGTATATGTTCGATCATTTTTATGTATATGTTATATGGACTGATTTTTGTATATATTGTATATCATGTATACGTTCGATCGTTATATATTTTTCGGACTTATATGTTTTATGTATATCTAGTGTATATGTTCTGTATATATTATATGTATTTTTCTGGACTTTATATTTTTCTGTATATCTTATGTATATGTTCTTTATATATTATGTATAAACTCTATATATACCGATTTGAGATGACATATTTTTTTCAAAGCCTGATCTTTTCCTTTTTTTAAAAAACATATCGTGTATATAGCAGCAAAATTCTGATTTGTTTTTACTTCCCTTTTTTTTCTTTACAAACAAGGAGTTAATGACATGATTATAGAGTGTCTGTTATTCTGGTAACTGATTCTTATTATTCACCCACATTAAATGCATTTATTTAGGTACATATGCAAATAAAATCATTCTCTTGGCAGGATTGCAATTTATTTAGTATCTTGTGGTGTGTAAAAAAATTCGCCCTGATTTTAAGCCTTGGGAATTAAAAAGCATGGGCTTGAGTTACTAATCACCGTGAGGCCTGCTAGGCGCTAGCCCAATTGTCGATTAAAAAAGAAGCAATTCGTTACCGGCCCATTACGTACAAAGACCATATAAAGTCAGATAGTTATGAGACCAATGAAAGGAAAAGAACTTGATCAGAATGAGTCAACAAGACTTCGATGTAAGGACCAAAGTTAAATACTATCTAAATCTATCTAATAATGATTCTAATAAAACTCACATGATAATCAATAAGGAGTTATTCGAAGCTCAAATGTAATATGGTCTCAACCAATATAAATCTACTGTTATATCGTGAAGTCCAATGTTCGTTACCTAGCGATTGAGTCGGGCTCGACTCGTGCAGCTCAGCCAATGGTCGATGTATCCCTAATCAAGGGCGTTTCTAAGAGTACATAAATCCAATGTTATCTCAGTTTATCTAATAGTTCTAATAAACTAATATGATAACCAATAAGCCATTTGAAACTCAATTCCACTCCCTTCTCAACCGATCTAAATATATTGTTCTATAGTGAACTTCAATCACCGATGCTCGTGGACCAAGCTCAATTCGTAGATATTAGGTCGTTTGCCTAGCAATTGATTCGCCTTGACTCGTGCGTAGACATGGTCAAATCCCTAGCCTGGCCCGGCCCGGTTCGGTGGGTCTCTTGGTTCGACATGACCGACCCTGAACTAGGTACGGGCCTGACCCGACCCAAATTCAGGACTCATCCTAAAAAAATATTGAAAAAAAAAAAATCGATCACTGGCATGTTACATATACCCAACCCTGAATCGGTTCCATTTGAATTCGGACACGGGCCCAAACCCGTTGACCACACGTCTGACCGGGCCGGTGACCCGTAAACATGTCTACTCGCACATAACGAGACAATAATGAACTTTTTGACTTCATTACATTATGGCGGCAGAAGTTTTCATTTTGTAAATGTCAACTCCGTGTATTGAATGAACTTCTTAAGCTAGGTTAGGTATCAAATATCTACAACATTTTAATTTTTCAATTAACATAGGTCTTGACTTGACAGGCAGATAGTCCCCATTTATTCATTTTTTGTTTTTTAGTTTTATCAATACAAGACCGAAAGATGGGTAAACTATCAATGCGGGGCCTAAAAGATTTTTTTTTTCTCAATTCCAGACTTAAATGTTATAAAACTATCAAATTAAAGACCCGAAAGATGGGTAAACAATCAATGCGGGGCCTGAAAGATTTTTTTTCTCAATTTGGGACTTAAATGTTATAAAACTATCAAATTAAGTCTAGAATTAACAAAATTTGTAACACCATTAAATTTAGAGTTTAAAAAAAAATAAAAGATTGGTGTTTACTCACATAAAATAATAAGTAAACATTTACATAATATTAAAAAAAAAGAAATGGACGATAGCAAGAAAACCGAGCAAGAGTTTTATACTTTGCTTAATTTACTCTAACAATATCGTATTTTCCTTAATTTTCTTCATTTTTCTTTTTTTTTTCTTTTTCTTTTTTCACTTTGTAATAAATTTGGTGTTTTAAAACTTCAAATTATCTCTAAATTTAATATTTAGAGATTGTCCTAAATTTACTTATAATTTTCTTCATTTTTCTTCAATTTTTTTTTAATATTATGCAAATGTTTACTTATTATTTTATTTTATGTAAGTAAACACTAATCTTTTATTTTTATTTTTTTAAACTCTAAATTTAATGGTGTTATGAGTTTTGTTAATTCTAGACTTAATTTGATAGTTTTATAACATTTAACTCCGGAATTGAGAAAAAAAAATCTTTCAGGCCCCGCATTGATAGTTTACCCATCTTTCGGGTCTTTAATTTGATAGTTTTATAACATTTAAGTCCCGAATTGAGAAAAAATAATCTTTAAGGCCCCGCATTGATAGTTTACCTATCTTGCGGGTCTTGTATTGATAAAACTCCTTTTTTTTTATAGAAGAAAAAAGGTAGATAAAATTGGTAAGTGAATTATGAAAATAATAATTTCATGATACCTAATTACATGGAGGATTGGACTAAATTATGAATGTTTAATGATAATCGTTATTATATTTAAGTTTATGGTATACACTAGTACAACGCCCGTGTATTACACGGGTGCTTGCTAATTTTTTACTTAAAATATAAAATTATTGAGAAAAAGTAGTTAAAAATTTAAATAACTTTTATAAGAATATATATTATTATATATTTAGTATGACACTTTTTATTTGTGTGACTTACTTGTGTTATATTATAATAATTTTTTAAACTTACAACATATAACTACATTAAACAAAATATATCAACTGAGAAATAATTTTATTTTTCTAATAAAATTTAGTAAATATTATTTTTTATTATTATAAAGATAAATATTATTTATTTATTTTATATATACAATATGGATGTCAAATCGAAGATCATGAAAAGATGATTAATTTGATATATCATATATGTAAAACCGATAAGAAATACAAAAGTTATCAACTTTTAAAATACATTTATGATTCAATAGCTAATTGAAGGAAACAAATCAAAAGTCAGGGATATATTAGTCACTTAGTGTCTCACTATGTAAAATTACAAAGAGTTAAAGGGTTATATTAGTACAAGTGATATTAAAATAACTAAGTTAGTTAAATAATATTTATGGAATGTCCGAACCTAGATATTAATTATTAATATATCAATTTATTTGTCCGAACCTAATTACGAAGCATGATTCTTCGCCAAGTAGGATTTCGAAGCACCAGAAGCAGCCACGTAGGCTCAGCGCATTCGGGAATTATATATAGGGGCGATTGGTCTTTATATAGCGACTTCTACCTGATTTGGTCGTTGAAATTAGCCTACCAATTCGTGTTCCATCAGAGTAATATAATTAAATTAATCGAAATACAAATAAAATTCGTATAAATCGGCCTACCAATTCGCGCAAATACTTAGGTGTGGGCTTTTAGTGAAATACACCTTCTCCAAAAGTGCGTGGGGTAAGTAGGTAAGGATTTTTTTTTTTAATGGGACATGTGTCTCAATTCTATTGGGCAATGAAATTCATATATCATATTATATAAATTAAATTATCATTTATATTTGTATCAAAAAATAAAAATAAAAATACCAAAATTCATAATTTTTCATTCTCTACAAATAGAGACCACATTTGATATTTTTTAAACACAATTAATTTATCATTTTTTACAATTAATTTATCTTATTGGAAGATTATGACATAAATCTATAATTAGATGAATATGTTATATAGTAAGATGAACATGTTATAGAGTAAGATGAACATGTCATAGAATAAGATGAAAATATTACATTTTCACAGATGAAATTTAGATGGACATGTTCTAAAATAAGATGAACGTGTTACATAATAAAATAACATGTTATAGAATAAGATGAACATGTTACATGCACAATAAGGTGAACATGTTATAGAATAAGATGAACATGTTACATAATAAAATGAACATGTTATATAATAAGATGAACATGTTACATACACAATAAGGTGAACATGTTACGTAATAAAATGAACATATTAAATAATAAGATGAACATGTTACATGATTATATGAACATGTTACATACACAATAAAGTGAACATGTTACAAAATAAGATGAATATGTATTGTTTCAATCTACAATCTGTAACATGTTCATCATATTTGAAAACATATTCATTTTATTATGTAACATGTTCATTATATGTCAGTATAATAAAATAATTACGAAAAATTATGAAAAATTATGAAAAAAACGAAAAATTAGTTGTGTTCAAAAACCTATCAAATGTGGTCTCTATTTATAGATAATGAAAAATTTTGAATTTTGGTATTTTTATTTTATTTTTTTAATATAAATAATTAATAATATTTTAATTTATGTAATATGTCTCATTTTTCAATTAAAAAGGAAAATTGGGGATATGAACTACACTCTCCAAATTTCTCTAGTATTGGGGAGTTTTGGGGAGTAAGGGGGCGCGTGCAAATGTGCCCTGGCACGCCTAGCTAGGTGTGCCAGGGCACACGGTAGTGGTACTGACCAATTCGTGTTCAATCAGAGTAATAAAATAGAAGTAGCCGAAATACAAATAAAAATCAACACCCAATCAATCATTAATTATTGCAAGTTAGATGATGTTTCGCCCAAATAATTAGTGCGGTACGTGTACGTTGCACGTGTTAATTTTGTTAAGGTATACATTTAGATTAAGATGATTGTAAGAACGTAAAACGTATTAGAATAAAACAAAGTTTAACTTATATATTATTAAACATAAAACAAATAATAAACACTTGACACTGATATTTATTAGGATTCTACATATGTTTAAATAAATCAATTAAATTATTTAGCATGATATATATGATATAATTTATACTGATTTTATGAAGAATGCATAGTCAAATATATCGTAGATTGTAAAACGTCTTTGTTGATAATTTTTAGTCTTATTATTTTAAAATTGTAAATTAGTTAATTTAAGGAAGGAAACAATTATGTACGTGTATGCAATCAATTTCAAATTTGTATTATAAGATTAAACAAATTCTAAATTTTTAGAATGTTCCAATCCGATTTCATTTTGACTTTCAAATTAATTTTATATGACTATGTTTTTTGTTTAAAAAAAAAATCAAACTAAAGAACGTAGTGACCAAATGATAAAGGATTGTAAAATATTAATATTCAAGTTGAAATTGGGTCCGATTTCTATGCAATCTATTTTTTTTAATAAACATGATCTATCGCAATTAAGTAAAGATACATGATATAATATTTTGCCTAATTCGAAATTCTCGATTCTACGGTAAACAAATTTTTTTAATAAAGAATGAGAGAATTTTGAATTTTACAAAATTGTCATGCCGAATTTTACCTAAATTAACCCGATTTCTACGCAATCCGATTTTTTTTAATAAACAATTGATCTGTTGCAATTAGAAAAAGATATATGTGATAGTATTTTGCCAAATTCGAAATTCTCGATTTTATGGTCAATATTTTTTTAATAAAAAATGAGAAATAATTTTGACTTTTACAAAATTGTAAGCATCAGTCGAAATTTAATTAAATTAAATCTACTAAACCCAAGAATTTAGGATGCATATACATCAAATCGATTTTTTGAGAATAAGTTAAAAAGAAAATTAAAAAATTGCCAAAAATAGAATGCAATAAATGTTGATTGACTTTTTTTGTTATTATTTTTGGTAAATAAGTTATCTCTTTATATATAGATAGATTAAACAAAATATAATTACTCAAAAATCTCTCATAATAATCTCCTCAAAATCCAAACCCTCTGGAATCTCAAACCTCAACAAGCTACTGCAAAAACTCTCCCTCTCATCCTCCACGCCGCCATCGATAAACGCAGGTCCCGAGTTCAATGGAGTTGTCGGGCTACACGTGTTCGGAGTTGACAAAACCGAGCCATCGAACCCCAGATTGTCCCACGACCGAATGCTCGAGTAATCAGTCGGTAGGCTATGATCATCGATTGTAGTAACAACTGTCGTTGTTGTTAAATTATCGTGAATTATTTGGCCTGTCGGGTCGTCCGTGTGTCCGACGGGAAACCCCGACTGGAATGCATTGAGAAAAGAGGAAGTTGCTAGGTTTGATGGGTGGGTTTGTTGTGCCGTGATAATATTTTCAAACCGGTTAGGTTGGAAGAGTGGGCTCGAGTGGTGGGGATGGGTCGGGTCGACTACTGGTGGGCTCTTGTTTTGCAAGACGAGACTCAATGCAAGTTGGAGGAGGCTCGGGAGGTTGAGAGCCGGAGGGGAGGTGAGGAGGGACGATAGATCGAGTAGGTCTAGCCGCGGGCCGTGGGTAACTGGGTCGATACCCGTTTTGAGAAGCCTCTTTCGAATGTGGGTATTCCAGTAGTTCTTGATCTCGTTGTCGGTTCTTCCAGGCAGACGGGCCGCGATTGCTGACCATCTAGTAATCGATGCACGAGAAAATTAGGCATGCAATTAATTGTATATGTCATAGTCTTAATTAATGTAATTTGTTGGTTATTTGAAGTTGGTATTGGACTTATGAGATAGTTACATAAACTTCGATGTTCATCATTCATTGTGTATTACTGAATCATCTCATTTTCAATTATTCAACCATTGCCTTTTCGCAGTTTAATGTTAGCCATATTAGTCAACATTTATATGTTTCGATGTAACAAGATGTTATTTGTAACAAGTAGTTTTGTCAGTTGGTTAATTGATCACATTTTATTTATGAAATTAATAAAAGGATGAAAATTCAATCACTTTTTCATACAGAATTGATCTGATTTATATGTGTCATTCATCCAATTAATTAATATGCGCTGGAATATAAAATTGAATAGTATATATATATATATATATATATATATATATATATATAACTGTTTGAAGTGGTTGATCAAGATCATTTCTTCCTTTTTGTTTTAAATTGAAAAAAAAAAATCTAAAAAAAAAAAGAAGAAGAAAAAGCAATTAATTAAGCAATAGTCTTACTTGTTGCCAAGAACACTATGGAGTTGAATTATGGTTTCTTCTTCCTCAAATGAGAACCTTCCTCTCTTTATATCGGGCCTAAGATAATTCGTCCACCGGAGTCGGCAACTCTTCCCACATCTTTCGAGCCCTATACACAATCACCATCAACATTTATCCATATCGACAATTCGACACTAACAATTCGTTTCCCCTAATCTCATATTTGAAAACAAAAAAAAAGTACAAAAAAATATAAATATAATAAATACCGGCATTTTTGGGAAGGGCTTTCCAATTTCCCGGGCCGTGTGTCTGAACATACCGAACGAGCTTAGCATCCTCCTCAGGAGTCCACGGGCCTTTCTTGAGGCCATCTTTGTCACAACAAGGTGATCTACCCATTCTCTTTGCTTTGAGCCTTTTTTGTATATATGTTGATTAATATGGAGAAAGTGTATAATATTTAGTGTATATTAATATTAGTGAACTTTTGGAAGAAAACAAAGGTTTGAAGGTGAAGGTCCAAGTGAGAAGTGACAAAGTACCCTATTTATAGAATATTTGAATTAGTTAAGGAACAAAGATTGAACTATTGAAGTCAATAGGATTTGGTGCCGGCCCTTTAGTTTACGTCCATCTCTTTCTCACTCTAAATTGTGTGATATGTTGTGTGTGTGTGTGTGTGTGTAGTGGTGTGAAAATTTGAGAAATTGTGACATAGGAAAAATGTTTGAGTGGGAATTAAGAAATGCTCTCATGCATTAGGTAAATAATGGTTTTATTTCCCTTTTTTTTTTGGGTTCATTTAGTGAAATTTTCAAAGTTAATTTGGTCTTGAATACATCAAAAGTGAGAATATTGTGTCTGACTATGAGTTAATACGTCTACCAACTGATATGACGGAATATTAGCATATCATTGGATTGTAAAGTCTTCGGATGATACAACTTACGGAGCAATGTAAAATTATTAGTAAATAATGTATTGACACTTGTTCTACTATAAAATATTTTTTAGACAGATGTCAGTATATCAAATTAAAATTGAGCAGTGTGTTCAAAGACTGCGAAATTAGAACGAGTGACTGACGTACCCACCGTAAATGAGTGAATATTTCTATCAAAAGTAATTCAACTGAAATTCGATAAATTATAATAGTAACCCCACAATATTGAAATCGATCAAGAACAATGTTTTGATCGGGTTGAATGAGACACGTGCCCAAGATGTATCAGTTTTTGAACCGAAAGCTGGCCTTCGACTGAAAATATGGTCAAATTGGTCAAAATTCTAAAATTAATTCTTAATTTTAATTGTTAAAACTGCAAAAAAAAAAAATGAAATAAATTGACAAGCAATTCACATTTTAGAAAGACATAATTCATGGACTAAATAAATAGTAAGATTAAGTACATGAAAATTGTGGTGTAGGTATTTTGTATACTATAAAATTCCCACTATATAAGATTTGATTTGGTGATAATTGACATTACATATTTTTTCGGACCAATTCCTAATAAGTGATTTAAAGTCTCAACATGATGTAAATTGTTGCTAAGTATTCAAATAATCATTTTTTGACTATTGACTTAATTCGTTATTCGGGCAAAATTTAATCGTAGAAATTAAAATTGGAAATAATTTGGAGTTTCTTATTAGTCAACTAGGTAGAATTTCTTGGATTACACAAAGAACACGTGATCATTAATTTATTTAACTTGCGGTAAAGTTGGATTAACAGTTAAGTGACAAGTGGCAGTTTCCAAGTGGGTTTTGACTTTTGCATGAAATCATTAAAAAAAGAAAATAAAAAAACAATGCAAAGGGCAAAAACGGGCTTATAAAAGTTGGTACGGTTGTATTTGTGTATTCTCTTCGTTTTTATGAAAGTCTATCGTTTCGAAAAAAAAAAAAAAGTTGGTACGGTTGTTACGTCCAATACCCGATTAAAAGAAAGAAAAATACAAAATATTATTTTGAATTTGGAGCAAATAATATTTTTTTGTTCAATAAATTTACAGTTTCAATATATTTCCACTTACTAATCAAATCACTATAGTTGCAAGTGACCCAAATCGAGTTGAATTAACTCAACGGGAGTTTTTTTTTTTTAGTTAATTAAGGTTAATTTAGAAAAAAAAATGTATAGTTAGTTGTTAGTGGGATTTTGAGTTTATATTAAAATAATATTTAAATAGAATAATTAAAATTAGTTTGATGTAAAAGTATAAGAGATAAAATATGAAGTGGTGGTTACTTAAAAATTATGTGAGCGGGTGAATAGTTAATTAAATTTTATATGATGTGTAAACATGATTGGTTGTTATTATTTTAATGACTGATGTTAATATTTAATCATATTGATAATATTGAGTATACTGGGGTTCGGTTAGATTTTGAGTATGAATTAATTTAGTTTCAAATTTTTATTTTACAAACATAGCCCCTCGGTTCAATTGATGAACTCTAATCAAACTTAGTTCCTAAATTTCGATAGTTTCAAATAAATATAATGTATAAAATTACTCTTTTTTTTTTGGTCTTTGGAGAAAAAATTAAATAGATTTAATAAAGAAAGAAAACACATTAGGTTAAAAATTGATGATAAAAAAAAATGTGTTACTTTATTTTGGAAAATTATTCGATTTGTTTGATGAGCTAATGTTCCAATTAAGTCATGAATAAATCATTGTTTAAAAATCTGCTTAGGCGGTGCCTGGGCGCCTCCCATTTGTACAAATTGGCAGAAAAAATTGGCGGTTAGGAGGCTTCTAGGCGGGCTCGGTGGTTAGGCAGGCATAGGCGGACTTACGCGGGCTCGACAACAATATTTCAATTTTTTTCTTTTTTTGAATACTAATTACATTATTTTGTTCGCATGTTTTATTTTAAAAATATTTTAATATTATTATTTAGACTTCAGTGTGTAAATTTATTATAAGCTGAGATTGTTTATTTTATAAGTAGTTAAAATAAATATAAAATAAAATATTTAATATTAATTTCTAAACCCCGACTAGGCGTTGCGCCTAAACGCTAGGCGTTGGTCGTGCGACATTTATAATAATACTGGAATAAATTAATGAATTGTGATTGTAGGATAAGACGTAAAATGACAAAATGAACAAAATTTTGAATTTCGTTGGCAGATATTAGTAATATTTTATTATATCTATTTATTAGTATTATTTAATGGAATTTGAGTCTAACACGTGTTTAACTGCTACAAAAGGTATAGTTCTCTCGATGTGTCCACGTATACGTATTCATGACGTATGATGCTTCTTTGCTTGCTTTATCATGTCAACTACTACTATGTACCGTCACTCACCATAACCAATTATTTATTTTCCTAATTTCTATATGTAATTATATTTTATGAAATTGAGTTAAATATTTTATGAAATCGCATTATACTGAGTTTTTTTAACTTTGTAAAATATAATTTTTCATAAAAAAAAAAAAAAAATATGTTGAATTTTACGAACATTCATAATTTTTAATCTTCTCTATATGACTATATATAGTATGTTTTCATAAATAACTATATTATCAACATGTATGAGAAATTTACAAAATTATGAATATTTATTAATTAATTAAATTTTATCAAAGTTATTAATGATATATATATATATATATATATTGCAATTACAAATTAAAAGCTACTCATTATACTTTTTTTTATATATATAAATGTAATTTATGTAAACCAATTCGAAATTTATTATGTCACCAACATTGCTTATAATAGCTTAGCGTAGTCCATCAAATTCAAAGTCGTTAGATTTCAGGTAATTAATTCATCAAACTCTTAGCTAACGAACAAGATTTTGGTCAAACAATTATTATAAGATATGGTTTTTTTTTTTCTTTTTTCTTAATAATAATACAAAAGCAAAAAATATATGATATATTAATAGTGGCCCATATATAGGCCAAAATTAAGCTCTCTTCTTCAGCTGAGCTTTCTTGTCCAACATGATTACCTTCAATTTCCATGTTTATATTTAATTAATTACCAAATATATAATGTTCGAGAAAAATACACAATTACATATATGCACATTAATTTAAAAAAAAAATATTTATTTTAAATAATATATGATGTATGAACACAAAAAATTGATGAATAAGACACTGTCCATTAATCCAACACATTTTTTTTTCTACTTTTGGTTTGCAAGACAGCATAATCGTCAGACGGGTCAATCTATTATATCTACTTATTAGAAAATATATAATTTATGCTATGAAATATCATAGTTGGTTTTGTTTATGATTTTTTTAAAGAATGTGACATATAAGTTTAAAAATATTCGTATTTAATTGAAAAACAAAATATAATTGTCTAACTGTTATCCAGACGAACATTAACCAGAATTCATCAACTATAACCACTTGGCTATTTTCCATGTCTTGGGGGATTTATAAGTAATGGATAATAAGCACACATAAGCTTGATTAGAAATTAATTAATCAAATGTCAAATATTTATTTCTATGATTCCATCATTTGTGGGATTTGCATACACAATTAACATACTTGTATTGGTAATTAGTTGTCACCAACCCTAATTTAGCCATAATTTTTCACAACCCATTTAATTACTATTTTATTTATTTATTTATTTATTTATTTATTGGTTGATTTAACTGTAGTATGAGGTGTGCAATAACCTCAACAAACTTTCAATTATATAATGCAGTGTTTCTTTTATTAGTCTTTGCAGCACGCATTAATATATATTATTTGGTAGATTTGGATTGTATCAAATCTTAGTGAAGAAAGTTGGTCTCTTAACATGAAAGTAAATAATTCAAGTATACCAATATGTATATGCATTAGCATTAAATAAGAATAATACCATACTTGGAATTAAATAATTCAAGTACATCAATATGTATAAGCGACAGCATTAAAAATTTAAAATAAGAAGAATCCTATTATTGTAAGAATTTGTGTTATACATTTAGAATTATTATAATTTGTGACCGTTGAATAAATTATGCAGGAAACGTGTAAGGTTGCATGGAGACAGTATACGTGTAGTGAGATACTACAGTCTCATTACTATTTACTGAATCATTCCGTCGAGGTTTGTAACCGTTAGATCATCATGTGACCATCGAGAATAGTTGATCTAACGATTATAAAGCCCGACAGAATGGTACCGTACGAGACAATATCAATTTTCATATATATATATACCGTGCATGAAAATTGTATTTAAATAAAACTAAATTTAAAAAATGTGTCCAGATGGTATAGTATTACAAATCCACGTTGAAGGACGTTATTGTTCACATGAATTAATTAATTTTATAAAATTTTTGCTAGAGATTAGCACAAATTAAGCTTTCCCATCCGTAGTTAGTTAGGTGTAAAATTTACAGTTTAATAATACAAATTCAGCAGTTTTCGATTATAATTTTGAATAAACAATTTTTTGATATATTAATGTCAATGAAGGGCAGCCCACCTTGAAATGTTACAAATTCAAATGCAAATTAGCAGATTGACATTTGGGCAAACACGGGCTTATATTTTACAAACCCACTTTCCCTTTTCTTCTGAAATAGGCCCATCAAATGAAGGCCCATGCATGACCGAGTACACAGGGTCGGATTGTAGTTACACACCATTCGTCCCTCTTTTTGTTCCATTTAGAAAAAAATATAATAGAAATACAACATTCGAGATTTAATTATTATAAAAATTATAGTCGTAAAATTTAAGATAATATAAATATAAGTTTTAATCTTAAATGTTTTATATTTTTTAGATTATGTTATTCATTTTATTTGACATAACACTTCTCTCGTATCAGTGTTGTGATATTGTGTTGTGTTTGTAAGTGGTTATTTTCCTTATAAGAAACTAATGAGAAAAGATGTAATCATATCAATAAGAGCATTGATGGCGCCAGATTTTGAATCGTTAGATTACACGCGCACTGATACTCATATAAGTGTTGTTAGGGGCGAAGCTACTTGTACTGGCTGGGGTCGTCCGACACCGACGCTTTGCGTTGAACCACTTGTACGTAGCAAAATTTCACCGTGTAAGACCCCATT
The DNA here is from genome assembly GCA_902706635.1 of Striga hermonthica. Taxonomy (NCBI): domain Eukaryota; kingdom Viridiplantae; phylum Streptophyta; class Magnoliopsida; order Lamiales; family Orobanchaceae; genus Striga; species Striga hermonthica. The sequence goes on from CACSLK010003174.1 coordinate 2,175,925, forward strand.
AAAAAAATAATAAAACCCCGGCAGCAGGGGCGGATCTATATAAGGCACCGTGTAAGACCCCCCGACCCCCTCAACTAAAATTTCTGAATTCGCCCCTGAGTGTTGTACTAATCCGACAGCTCGAAGCTCCATGATGACACCAGATTCTGAATCGGTAGATTACAAACACATATATAATCATATAATTGTATTTGTAACCCAAATATAAAGGGGGAAAGGACAAACTTTGTGTTCTACAAACACACATACTCATATAATTGTATTTGTAGCCCAAGCATAAAAGACAAGGACAAACTCTATTGTATTTGCCTTTTTTCTTTACACAAAAATTTTCAGTACGTTTATAATACTTAATACAATCATACTTGATCTCTAGAGCAACACGAAAGCCCCAAACTAACGATCATAAAATAGCTTTGCTAGGAATGGATCACACAAGTGAAAAAAGTTAACATGGCTCAATAACTACACACATAACATCTCAAGATCCCATTAATCCCTTAGCAAATACAGCACCAAAAGCTTCCATTCTATTCCTTGGTAATGATAATCCAACCTCCAATCCTCCGTTTGAATCCCTCGACTTACTCAACGACATCGAATAATGGTCCCCATCGATCGACACCACTTCCAACGTTCTTGCCTTTCCCCACCCAAAATCGACATCCGAAACGTCGAATTTCGGAGAACCCGACACTCCAAGTCCCGTCATACTCTTCGATCCCTTCAATTCTCGGATATTCGAAATCCAATTCTCGGCACCTCTCAAAACCTCATGCTTGTTATTCAACCTATTTTTAATATCTTCGTCAATAGCCTCAGCAAGTATC
>CACSLK010003174.1:2222514-2233422 GCA_902706635.1 Striga hermonthica
AATGAAGATATATTTTTGACCTTTTATAAGTCATTAGATCATGTGATCTAACGGTTAAGATGTATTCTTATTTCTTTCACTTAGAAGAATTCTCATGTGAGCGCGACCCTACATATATATATTATACATGAAATATATAAGAAAGTTTATTTGTTGGATGCAAATGAATTGGTCAATTATTTATAGTTTAATAAATTATTCAACTACTTAAATTTTTTTATTTAGACATGTCATACGAAAATAAATTCATTTTAGTTAATGAAATAATATAAGTTTTATAATTATACGTTTTATTCACATAGATTTTTAAATATATGATAAAATTTTACCAAAACATTTTTATTGAATCACATTGTAGTCAAACCTAAATTTTGAATAAAATTTTTTAAAATGACATTATTTTAATTAATATAGGTAAACTGTATTACAAATTGATTCAAGGGGCAAATAGAGATTTTTGTTCGCCGGAGTCACTATGATCAAACACGCACAAATAACCGAACATTGTCATGCTAGCTAAAACCCTAGGTAGCTAAACCAAGCTCTAGCACAAACGAGCAAGCATTTAACTCCTAGTCACACTTAGTCAAGCATTCACGATCCAAAGATTCCATCTTTTCCTCCAACCAACACAAGCACAATATCAATTTTCACAAAAAGCAAATAACGATATACGAAGTAATGGGGCTTAAGGCTAAGTACCCACTCTTACACGCACTTGGGAAGAAAACCGGAGTCAAAAGCTCGAAACTTTACTCGAAACAATATCGCCGGAGATTTGCCGGAAAATTTGATTCATAAGCTCCAAACCAAAGCATAAAAAGAAAATAGAGAAAATGGAGAGAATTTCCCAACTTAAAAGTTGGGAAATGAGGGTTGTGTCCAAAAATATAAAGCAAAATGTCTATTTATAGCTACACCACAAACACACACTAAAAACACACACATTTAATGAAATTCTAAAGTTCGCGGGTCTCGAAACGGAGTCCGCAGTGAGTTTGGGCATGGAGTAGTGCAGAAACTGTTGTTCGCAGGTCGCCAAATGATGTTCACTAGCGAGTTCAAACCTTGGGTGCCTAGGGTGCGCGTTTGGCGGGCCGCGAGTGATGGTTCGCTGGCGAGTGTGTTGGTATGGGCTGCTGTGGGGCGCGTTTCGCTAGTCGCGAGAAGTGGTTCGCTGGCGAGTGCTGCCATGGGAGCTGGAGTGCTTGTGTTTCGCCGGCCGCCAAGTCCTTTCCGCAGCGAGTGTGTATGCATGGCTGTGTAGGGCGCGGCCTTTCGCAGGTCGCGGAATTACGCCCGCAGCGAGTGCTGGGGTTTGTACACGCGCCTCCTTCGCTGATCGTCAATCCCTTTTCGCCGCGAGTGCTGCTGGTCGTGGCATGTGATTTCGCGGAGCGCGAAAGGAGTTTCGGCTGCGAGTGGCGCGGGTGTTGCTGGGCTATCTTGTGCGCGCTCGCGGAATGACTTTCGCGGCTTTTGACTTTGCCTCTCGGGTAATGGTTCGGATGGCTTTGTGAAAATGATTATAATTTGCTATTGTATGATGAGTTTTTATTGTATGTTGAATATTTATCCGAATTGTTTATAAATTTGATGTTATTGTTGGATTATGGTGATTAGGGTTTTGGTGGTGTTTTTGATAAATTTTATTGACATTTTTTTTGTTGGAGTAAAAATATGATTAATTATATGTTGTTGTTGGAAATGAGTTTTTAATTTAGATTGGTAAAATAATAATTGAATTTTTTTCGAGTGTTTGATTAGCCATTATGTGTTGTTGTAGTTTGTAAAATAGAACTTGTTTTGTGCCACAGGTTATAAATGGCGTCTATCGGTCCCTACTTTGTTAATGTGTACTGAAAATTTCCCCAGAGTGAGTTATGGAATTTTTCGAATTATATGTATCGTCCGGATTATTCATTTGTTATTGATGGAGTAATATCATATGAACAATTGGTAGATATGATTTACGAAAATGATGGGTTTCGTGATAGTTGGACAATTTCGGATATTACTTTCATGGCCAGACAACCGGATGGTTCGTTTATTCCCAGAAGACTGAATAATGATAGTGCTCTTTCGTGGATTTACTACTTTCCACCTATGTCCTATGTGCTTTTGTATATAGTGTTGGAAGCAAACACACAGGTTACACAGGTTAAGGATCCTACGCCATCATATGGTTACGGAGGAGTGTTTGGTGGTGAGGGTACGTGGACTACGCATGCCGGTAATTTTGGTGAAGGGACGAGTAATTTCGGCGAAGGGACGAGTAATTTCGGCGAAGGGACGAGCTTTACCATGAGAGGACCGGACATTGAGGAAGAAATTGTTGGAGATGAAGATTTCAGTCCCGGTGAAGACGATTTCACTGATGAGACCTTGGAAACCGAATCAGACATATCAATTAATGAGGAGAGCAAACAAGAATTCATTGAAGAAAACCCCTTTCTAAATGAAGGCCTCCATGTATATCGCGAGATGTGTGAGTGGGACTCGTCGTGTGTAGACAGGGACGAGTATGCCTTGCCACTCTGGGATGGACATGTTGAGACTATCCCTTTGGGTACAATTTTTCGTACCAAGGAAGAAGCCCAAACTGGTATTCTGGCATGAAATATTGAGAATCTTAGGGCGGTCCGGACAAAAGATTCCAACAAGAAGTCCTTTAAAGTTGTGTGCAGATCAGCTGAAATTGTACCATGTATATGGAAGGCTCGGGTGAGTCTTAACAAACGGGATCACGATAAGTGAGAGGTAACCGAATGGACCGATAGCCACACTTGCATGCAGGTGGTCGAGAGAAATTACCACAAGAATGTGACCGCCACCATGATCTCAAGTCTTTTGTTGGCTAAGATTCAGAAGGGCAAGGCAGGTTGTATATCCATGGAGGTAAGGGAGAATAAATAGGAGGAGGAGAGGAAGGCAGGTTGGGCCTCCCGAGATCGGGCGGCTCGCCGCCGGCGATGACGGACGCCGGCGAGGCTATCCGGTAGGGGTGATCGGTAATTGGGAGGGAGAGATGTGTGGGTAGAAAATAGGGGATGAGGGTTTTAGAGAGAGAAAGTTAGAGAGAGGTGAGAGCATTTTGTAAAAATTCCCATTAACCGAAGGGCAAGGCCTCGGCCCACGGCCTTGACCCGAAGAGACAGAAGGGCAAGGGTAAGGTCACCTTTGAGGGCGCTCAGCCCAAGGAGGGTAACCTTGTTAGGCCTAAGGCCAAAGCTACAGGCCTTTTTCCACACCAGTCCCTCCAGTCAGCTACTATAGCTACCCACTCCCGCTTCTCGGTGCTTGACTCTGAGTCGGAGGAGGAGGATTTCCACATTTCCCCCGATCATCTGGGAGCATCGACCAGCTCCCCTTTTGATGATGATGACCTTTTAGTGGAGGAGATAGAGTCGTCTGCCATCCCATTGTGTATCGAGTCCTCTCCTTCATCCTCAGCTCTCATGATCGTAGAGCCCTCCCCCCACCTTACCTCTCTTCTTTGCCCACCAGCTCGCCCACTTCTGACCCTCCCTTCCACTTCCCCCTCATCCCCTGCTAGTGAGCTTAGACCGTCTTCCCCTCAGGGCCAGGCGCAGAGCCCCGAGGTTTTGGAGCATCTTCAACTCATCCTCTTACCCCATGAGTTTCCCCCTATACAAGGGGGTCCTCTCCAGGAGATCTCAGAGCTCCGGAGACCACAGACCAGATCGATGACTGCGCAGCTCTCTGCTAGCCGCGCTCTGACCTTACCAGACATACAGACTCAGCCTAACCACGGACAGCTCCAGTTAGGCGGCATCACTGACGTTTGACATGTCAGTCACATCGCTTACATAGAATGCCCGTGGTCTGGCTAATAGGACCACTCTTGCTCATGTTAGATCTCTCATTCGTGAGCACAACCTTGACTTTGCAGCTTTCTTAGAACCTATGACTCGTGACCCCTCTTTTGACGTATATACGCGACGCCTTGGTTTTCATGCCGGGATGGGAAACAACTCTAACAAGATTTGGTTTTTCCACTCACATGACTTTACTTGTCAGATCCTTCGCGATACTGATCAAGTCTTGCACGTGAAACTCACCGCCGCCCATCTCCCGGAGCCGATCTTTCACACTTTGGTCTATGCCAGTTGTGCGAGGGTTGGTCGCTATGTCCTCTGGGACACCATGCGTGAGATTGCTGAGAGTATGGAGGGATTACCGTGGATGATTAGCGGCGATTTCAACATATTCCGGCATCCCGATGAAAGCATTGGTGGTGTTTCGGACCGCTCCGCGGAGATCTTAGATTTCTCCCATGCTGTATCGGATTGTGAGCTCATCGACGCTGGTTACGAAGGGTCTCCCTTCACGTGGGAGAGGGCCGGAGTCAGGGAGAGGCTCGACCGCGCTCTCTATTCAGAGGCGTGGACGAGGGTGTTTGCGACCATGGTTGTAACGCACCTTCCTCGAATTGGATCCGACCATGCCCCCCTTCTGATTCGTTGCCGGTTCTCTATTGCCCCTCGTCGAGGGTCCTTCCGTTTCCAGAACATGTGGGTTCGCCACCATTCTTTCTACGACACTGTTAGAGCCTCCTGGCAGCAGGCTACACACCTCTATGGGATGCGCAACCTGGAGGAGAAGCTCAAGAGACTCCGCTGCGTGTTGAAGCAGTGGAACTGGACGACTTTTGGTGACATTTCTCAGCGTCTTACTGCAGCTCAGACTGCGTATGCGGAGGCAGAACGGACCTATGATTTGGATTCTTCGCCAGAGAATAGGTCTGAGATGCGCCGCTGCCATGCTGAGTACCAGTTGCGCCTCCTCATGGAGGAAGATTTCTGGAAGCAGAAGGCTGCTGTGCGCTGGGTGGCTGAGGGGGAGCGTAATACCATGTTCTTCCAGGGATTCGTGAGGCAGAAGCGAGTCAAGTCGTATATCCATAGTGTCGAGGATAACGGGTCATCCGTGACCCAGGAGTCCCAGATACGGGAGTCGGCTAGGGCTTACTTCCACTCTCTCTTCTCTTCTGAGCGGGACTTGCTCACGCGTCCCGACCCAGCCCTCTTTCCGACCATCCCGCAGTCAGTCGACCTTGTCGATCTCTGTGATCTCCCGAGTAAGGAGGAAGTCAGGGAGGCTGTTTTTGGGATTGATCCCAACAGCGCCTCCGGACCGGATGGTTTCTCGTCCCTCTTCTTCCAGTCTTGCTGGGAGATTGTGGGCATTGACGTAGAGCAAGCTGTGAGGGAGTTTTTCTCTGGCCACCAGATGCCAGAGTCCTTCACGGCAACCTCCATCATTTTGATCCCGAAGAAATCGGGACCTAGCTCTTGGTCTGACTATAGACCTATCAGCTTATGTAACGTGACTAACAAGATCATTTCTAGAATCCTTAATAGCCGTCTCAGCCCTCTTCTCCCCCTCCTTGTCTCTCCGAACCAGAGTGGATTCATCAAGGACCGAGTCATTAGTGATAATATCCTGCTGGCTCAGGAGATGATACACGATATCTCTCACGCGAATCGAACACGAACCCCGAACCTTGTGCTGAAGCTAGACATGGCCAAAGCATACGATAGGGTCGAGTGGTCGTTTCTCAGAGAGGTACTGCTTCGGATGGGATTCCCTACCCGTTGGATTAGCTTTGTGGAGGCGTGTGTGGAGCACTGCACATTCTCCGTTTTGATTAATGGTAGTCCCACGTCCTTTTTCCCTTCTACCCGCGGTCTCCGTCAAGGGGACCCCCTATCCCCCTCTCTGTTTGTTTTAGTGGCTGACTATCTCTCTCGCTGCCTTGACGGCTTCATTCGCGATTTTCCGAGGATGACCTACAGCACGCGTGGCTGTGGGCCCCCCATTTCCCACCTTTCTTACGCGGATGACATTATCATTTTCACCCGTGCGAATGATAATGGGTTAGTTGCTCTCATGAGTCTTTTAGACCATTACAGCGAGACATCTGGTCAGCTAGTCAGTGTCAGTAAGAGTTCCTTTATCATGGACCATCATGTTGCAAATCACTGGGCTCACCAGATTCACGAGCGCACTGGGTTTGCTCGTGGGGATTTGCCCATCCCTTACCTTGGGGCCCCCTTATACAAGGGCCACCTCTCCCATGAGCTTTTCATTGATGTCCGCCAGAGGATGATTGACCGGATATCTGGCTGGTCTCATAGACACCTATCCTTCGGAGGCCGACTTGCTCTGATAAAATGCACTCTTTGTACCCTCCCTCTTCACCTTCTCGCGGTGCTTGACCCTCATCAGTCTACGATTCATGAGTTAGACCAGATCTTAGCCCGCTACTTTTGGAAATATAGCGAGGGCTCGCGAGGTCGACGGCAGACCCACTGGGTGAAGTGGGACTCCATCTGCCGCCCCCACTCTGAGGGTGGGCTCGGGATTCGGCGTTTCTCTGATATGGTTACTGCGTTTTCCTACAGGATGTGGTGGCGCCTTAGGGAGGGCAAGTCCCTTTGGGCCCAATACCTCCTGAGGAAATATTGCCCTGGTGGTGCTGCCCACCCATGCAGGGTGACATCCACTTCTCGAGATAGTCGACAGTGGGGACGTCTCACCATTGTTGGCAGGCGTGCTCAGAAGCACATTTTTTGGACTTTGGGTTCTGGGGAGGTTAGCTTCTAGGATGAGTGGTGGTTCGGCGAGGCCCCTCTCTCGAGTACTAGGACTGTCACTCACCTGCCTTTCATGCAGGTGAAGGACCTTTGGTCGGGAGGGGTTTGGGATAGAGATAAGATGGAGGGCATTCTTGGTGAGGGCGGGGGTTTTAGTAGTCTAGAGATTGACCAGATCTGTCAGATTCCCATTCTGAAGGGAGGTTTGGATGGCATGAGGTGGAGACTTACATCTTCGGGTGCATTCTCTACGTCATCAGCCTGGGGAGATGTGAGGCTGGGCAACCGGCCAAACCGCCTCTTCGGGGCCATATGGACCGACCTTCTCACCCCGGCCATTTCCGTATTCTTGTGGCGCCTACTATTACGGCGCATCCCTATTGACACTGTGATGCAGGCGAGAGGATTTTCCTTTCCCTCTTGTTGTCATTGTTGTGCTGAGACCGGCACCTTTGAGATCGAGACTTTCACCCACCTTTTCATTGAGAGTGAGACTGTGAGGAGAGTGTGGGAGCACTATGCCAGATATACTCATATACCCCTACCCACCACAGACAGTTTTTTTGAGCTTCTGAGTTTTTTCTCACTTCGCACACACAGTAGACACGTGGGCTTCCTTATTCCTTGTCTGATCCTTTGGGCCACCTGGACAGAAAGGAATAATGCGAAGCATATGGATATTACTTTTTCTTGTGCTCATATCATTTTGCAGGTCGACAGACACCTTTCTCTCCTCACTGCCCTGGGTAGACTTACTACGAGAGACTGGATAAGGTGTACACCGCCTCACCGCTTGAGGCCTCCACCTACTTTACCTGTCCAGCATTTACGACCCAGGACCGTTGTTTGGCTGAAACCCAAGGCCCCTTGGGTTAAGCTAAACACTGATGGCGCGTTCGACAGACATACCGGAGCTGCTGAAGGAGGGGGCCTGATTAGGGACCATGGTGGGGCACTCATCTCTGCTTTCCATGGGCCACTCCGGGCCTCATCGAGCTATGACGCAGAGATTCAGGCGCTCCAGATTGGTCTAGAGATCGCTGCCTCGATCTCCTCTCATGTCTGGATAGAGATGGATGCTGCGGCTGTCGTTACACTTCTGACATCTGGCCACCAGGGCCCATGGCAGATCCAGCATCCTCTTATGCGTATCAGAGACACCCTTCGCTCGATCCATTACCAGGTCTCGCACATATTCCGGGAGGGGAATCAGCCCGCTGACTTCCTTGCTAGCACGGGAGCTTCTTTATCCCAGAGGCGCACCCTTCTTCCTGGGGACATTCCCCTCCGGCTTCGGACGCTCTTTCGGATGGATCAGCTAGAGTACCCATCCTTCAGATTCAGCCGACCGCCACCTCCTGCCCCTGACTAGTTTTGACATTTTGGACCTCAGGACGAGTCAACCTGACCAGGAAGACCTATTATGAGGATTTTATTTTCTTTTCTCTTCGGATATTTTGTGATCTTTGCACTTTATCTTCTCTGCTTTTGCTGTTGCTTTATGTATTCTAAACTTGTACTCTTGACTTGGATGTAGACTCTTGACTTTTTAGCCCTTCTGGGCCTTTATATTCACAGGTCGGGGGTACAGCCTCAACCCCCCATCCCACCCTGGGATGTTTTAAATAAAAAAAAAAAAAAAAATTTCACAAAAAGCAAATAAGATATACGAAGTAATGGGGCTTAAGACGAAGTAACCACTCTCACACGCACTTGGGAAGAGAAACGGAGTCAAAAGCTCAAAACTTTACTCGAAACAATGTCGCCGGAAAACCTCCCGGAAATGACATGATTTTCTAGTCTAGAGAGAAAACATAAACATAAGCTAGTTCCCAAAAAGGAAAAATGAAATAATGAAAGATGGATGATCAAAATGCAAAGGAAGAAAAATATTTATACTCTAACCCCAACACACACTAGAAAAATGCACATCTAATCACACACTCCCGAGCTCTCCACCAAATTCGTGATCTCGCAGCAAGGGTCGGCACGAGCACACGCGGGAATCAGCACTCTCGAGGTCGTCAGGAGTTTAGCGAGGTCGCGAGTGTGCATTGGCGTGAAGAGTCGCGGCACTCTCGAGCTCGCGTGGGGTTCTGCATGGTCGCGAGCATCTTGGGCAATGGTTCCGCGGCACTCTCGAGCTCGCCGTGCCTTTCGCATGGTCGCGAGCATCTTGGGCAATGGTTCCACGGCACTCTCGAGCTCGCTGTGCCTTCCGCGTGGTCGCGAGTGGTAGGCAACGTGCAGGTCATGCGAGCGTGCGGGCGTGCGGTAGCCGAGCACTCTCGAGCTCGCAACTGCAGCTGCGTGCACGCGGGCGTGTTCTGGCGATGGTTTATGCGTCCGCGAGGTTTCCGGGTCTTCCGCGTGGTCGCGAGTTAGGCGTGCGCGCGTTCTATTGGGAATGACATAAAAATAAGCACAAAAATATAACAAACAATTACCTTTTATAATTTGCAGGTTTTTGGTTGCCCTTCAAAGGGCGAATCCCGGTACAGTCGTTGAGTGGGAATGGTAGGGTGGAGAAATGACGTATCATTCTCGAGACAGAGAATTCAGATTTGTCTTCTGGGCGTTCGGCCCTGCCATTCAAACCTTCCATCTTTGCCCGCCGATTATTAACATCGACGGCACGCACCTGCGAGGTTCGTACAAGGGGAAGCTACTTGTAAATTGCAAATTAATTTTTTATTTTCTAATTTACAATAGTGTCTGATAAAAAAAACATATGTCCAACTGAGCAGGATTGTACAAGGGGAAACTGCTTGTTGCCATAGCACAGACAGCGAATAAGCGTCTATTGCCAGTCGCGTATGCGATTGTGGACGAAGAAAACACGGCTAACTGGTCTTTTTTCCTAACACATCTGCGCCATCATGTCGTCCCCGACAGACCGATATGTCTTCTTTCCGACAGGGACAACGGCATAATGAGTGTCGTTGATTTAATGGAGGATTGGCACGAACCCCATGCATTTCATCGGATATGCCTTCGACACCTCTGGAGCAACGTGGTTTCAAGGTTCCGGAGTAAGAAAATCCGGGGTTTGTGCTGGAGGTTGGGTTCACTGTGTTCTCGCCGTAAACTTGAGCAGAGTCGACAGGAACTCCGTGAATTTAACTCGAAAGCGTACAGTTACCTTTTCCAAATTCATTTGAAAAAGTGGACCATGTACTGAGATAGAGAACGTCGATGGGGCACTCTGACAACCAATATGTCAGAGAGTTACAACAACGTCCTCAAAGATGTTAGGTTTTTGCCCTGCAGAGCGTTGGTACAGGTCACAATGAACAAGACTCTGGATTTGTTTGAACAGGAACAAAAAAAGCCCAGAAGATCTAGGAGTCCCATTCCTACCGACCTCTATGCCGCCTATCTGGCATTGGAGAGGACAACAGTGACTCACGAGGTGCGATGTGTGGACGCCGACGGATCCCAGTACAAGGTGACAATCGGTCTACGCGCCAGTAGAAGAGGGCAAAACAAGTATGTATTTTTTATTAGTTTTCTTCCATTCAAATGAGTTTTTATTTATTTATATATAAAAATCATTAGGGAAAACAGGTTTACGGTTGATTATCACCAACAGCGTTGTACATGTTAGAAGTGGCAGACACATCGGAAACCATGCTCTCATGCATTAGTCGTGTGTCGTTACCGGGGTGATCAACCGAACTTGTTGTACGATTCCCACTTTTGGACGGAGAACTGGGTTGCTCAATTTTCTAATTGGAATTTTTCTCCAATTGGAAATCCTGACACGTGGCCGCAAGTGGGATGGAATTTGATTTCACATTGGAAAAGGATCATCTCGAAGTCTGGACCCGGTTGCGCCCAAACGAGATGCTTTAAAATGCAAATGGATCGTCGGGCCTGCCGCAGAACGGGCCGAGGTCAATGTAGTAGATGTGGTGATCCCGAACATTTCGCGGACCATTGGCCGTATTCGCATCCTCCCACCGATCGAACTAGACTCCGTGATGATTGGGGGAACTAGATTTCTTTTGTATGTATTTTGACTGAATCGAAATGTTGAAATGGATATTAAAAATGGAATCGATCAAATTGAAATCGAACTAATTTATATACTATTATAATATATACTAAATACTATATAATATATATTATATACTATATATTATATTATATATGGTATTATATAGTGTATATTATATAGTTTGTAATATACATGTATATACTATGGTAAATCCTCCCTATATATAATTCCCGAATGCGCTGAGCCTACGTGGCTGCTTCTGGTGCTTCAGAATCCTACTTGGCGAAG
>CACSLK010003174.1:2235234-2247122 GCA_902706635.1 Striga hermonthica
CATAGGGTCATTTAAATAAATAGGGCCTTTGACTATCCCTTTTAAACAAAGGCCCCGAATAAATGAGGTTATTTTTGTAAATTTAAATAAAAAATAGAGTATGATAACACATCCCACCTATGAGGTGGGATACACAATACTGAAACTTGTTAATAATTGACCGGGCCTTTCTATTTTAACGGCAACTATCCGAACCAAACATCTTTGTAGTCATGAAATAATAACAATATGTAAGATATCAAGCCTAATCCGGCCAACCAAACGGACCCTTAGTAAATATGAAATAAAATATGATCAGATGCTATAGATTAGTGCTTTTGTAAATGTTGTTTGATAGTAAATCTCCCATCATTCTGGATTGTGTTTGATCATCAAAACAACAAAAATACTAATGTAAAAATTAGTGAATCATATGTTATCAAAATAGAAACGGATTCACTCAAATACGTATTAGTTCTGGAAAAAATGCTAATATATATCTATCTATAGTCTATAAAAAGGTTGAGCATATTTTTTTTTTATTTTTTTTTTTATTTTTTTTGTAACAACCTTCACAATATGATTGAATTCTTTGGGCTTATTTTTGGTAACAAATGTCATACAGGAAAAATACATAAATATCAATTTTAACTTAAAAAATAAATAGTTGACTTACTTTTATAAGTAACAAATTAAAACACAAATGTGATAAATGGTTCAAAAATTGGATATTTGGATTGTATATTGCCAAGCTATTTTATTGGGTAACTAGATTGATCCTCTTATTATTTCCTACCTAAATCTATGTTAATCTCTTTAAAATTAAAGATTTTTAGGTTTTTAAAACTCAAATCAATAAATATCCCATAAATTTAGAAATCATCGTATCAGTATATTTTTGGTAAACAAATCAAATAATTTAGGTAAATTAAATTTAAATCAATTGATATCTCATACATAATTTGTGCATATTTAACTGATTTGGTATCTTATTTGCTTTTTGGAAAAAAAAAAAAAAATCAATTTACAAGTAAAAATCAATTTATCTTATTTTTTATTGGTTTATCAAATCTATTTTGAAATAACATGCGATTTCATATTTGTTACGGGATATCCTCACGCCGATTTTTCTAATAAATAGATTTAATATTTTTTTTTTAAATTCAAGTTTTTATTTCCAACACAATGCACAACACATTTTATATCCCTCTTTTTTCTTTAACACACTCAGATAAATATTTTGTTTGAAGTCAACCCCAATTTACTTATGTAAAAAACTAAATTCAAATAAAATTAAAATCCGAATGCAAGTCATTTCGAATTTGGTCATCTTTTTTATTTTTTTCATTAATTAATTTTGGAATGTATATTCAGTGCATACATACTACGATATTTTTCAAGTAATAGTAATACACTCCCAATACAAATCTTTTAAACAACTCTTGATACATATTAAAAAATGTTTGCATATAACTATCTTCCTATAAAATAATACTCTTTCTATTTCTTAACAAAATATGTGTAAATCTCTAAAAATTAACATATTTTTAGGTTTTGAAAATTCAAATCACTTGATATCCCATAAAATTGACAAATTTTTAGGTTATGAGAACTCAAATCAATTCAAAATTTCTATCCTTTTTTCTTTTGTAACAAAAATTTTTAGCTTTGAACTTTGTATCAATAATTATCTAATTAGTTAGGAAAATAAAATTAAATCAATTTAATGTCAATCCTTGATTACATTATCAAATGTTGAAAATTCTATTTTCAAATGTTTTTTATAATTGTTTTTTGAATTTAAATTTATAGTAGATTGCACGTGCACAATCATTATACATCATTGGTGTGATCATTGAATCAAACATCGACGGGAAATATTATATCCCACAAAACAAACTTTTCAATCAGTTGTTCCATCCCCATACAAAATGGCTTTGGTTTTTGGAAAAATCAAAGATATAAAAGAACTAATAGACCAATGATTAAGCTATGCACTCTAACGCATTCAAGACGAGCGCGATTATCGAAATATTTTTAAGATTATATTCACGATTCTGAGGTAATTTGTTCTTATATTATTACTTATATGCATCGTTTTACGCTATATTTTTTATGACTTTTTTTATTTAATTATTGAAAATGTACTTTATTAGGGGAGATGAATTATTGGTCTAATCCGATCCTTCAATAATCCAGAATTCATCGACAAAATTGAAAAATGTGGTGCTTATATCATTAAAAACTATCAAGTGGAAAGCAATATTGGTATCTACAAATCGACATTTTGCATTTGAAGGATGATTATTAACGGTCAAGTAAAGTTTTACAAGTGCAAGACTAGTCCATATTGTTTCATAAAATCTATTATGACAATTTAATATGATGAATTGTCTTATAATTCGTAGATGTTATTGGATTGGTTGTTTCTATTCAATGAAAATTCCTCAAAATCTACAATTTAAGGCAATGAAGATTGTCAAGTGAGTTTCTGCCCAAATGATTGTCTTCTCTCTTATGGACTTAGAGTCATACTCATGAATATTATATATTCATAGTGTTGATATATAAGTATATATAATAATTGTTTTGAATATTTTTTAACATATAAAATATATATTTTAATTTCTTTTTCAACATTGTATAGGAAAAAACTTGAATAACTCAACTCTTTGGGGCCAATATGTTGACAAGATGCGAAGGAGTGGGGAAGTATTTCAATAATTTTAATATAATTAAACTCAATAAATAACTCGACATTTTTTTGGTTTGATCAGCTAATCCAATATATTATTAATTAGGTGAAGTTCGAATAACCACGTCAAATGATGTGACCCTACTCATCGGTGTTGATGTTTCTGAGATTTTGGGATTTTTGGAGGAGGTACATATCATTTGTTAAGAAAGTGATCGATAATATATATATATACATACATATATATATATATACATATATATATATATATTATTTTCATTATATTTAGTAATTAGTAATGACATGATCTTTCCTTTATTATATAATTTGATATTTAAATCAAAATTTCTTTTATGAAAGGACGAAAATGATAGTCCCGTGCATCGCACGGGTACTGTATTAGTCCCATCCTAAAAAAAATAAGTAAAATTAGTTAGACTTATTATAAAAACCGGATTACACCATAAAACTCTACCAAATCCTATCCTAAAAAAAGGAAATTAAATCAGGCGTATTGTTAAAATCGAATTTCACCAAGTCCTATCAAAAAATTAGGTGTATTGTTTCTTTAATAAATTGTTAAAATCGAATTTCACCAAGTCCTATCAAAAAATTAGGTGTATTGTTTCTTTAATAAATCAATATCGTATAAGAGTCTTTTCAAAACATATCCTACATTAAATTTGAATTATTTTAAATAAACAAATTTTCGAGAAATATATTCGCATAGAAGATAATAAAATCGGATATGTTGAAAAGAGTTGACCATATTGTTAAGAATTCACATATTTTAGAATTGTTTCCTTCATTATTCAATATAATGTAGAAGTCCTATCACATAATAACAAACATTAATTTTGAATTATTTTATCTTTGTTTTTGTTCATTAAAATTTATATATAATATTTTTATATGAAGTTTATATTTAGAAAAAAAAAAAAAAAAAAAAAAAAAAAAAAAAAAAAATCGGATAGTCAAGTTGATTTGAGATTTTTATTAGAAATATTTAAATTGAAATTGATTAGTATAATGACATTTTAAAAAAAAAAACTAAAAAAACCTAAAATATGATTGTTTAAAGTAAGCAAAATCGTATTTTCTGACATACAAGTCAATAATAATTTAGTTGTAATTCTTTTTTTTCCCAATTAGTTAATATTGAATAACCGAATCTATATTACACATTCGTTCAAACATTTGTTTTTATTGAAGAACACAAATAAAAAATATATCATAGTTGTTAATTGTACAACACAAATTAAAATACAAAAATCATTATTTACTCATGAAATCGAATAATAAACGGCCAACAAATTAAATTGAATAAATTCCAATATATTGAATAAAAATACAGCAACGTTGAAGGACATGGAATAAAACACGGAATTTCTTAGTAAAATTGAACGACATGGAATAAAATTAAATATCACATAATTATAAGAAAGCTACGATAAACTTATTATTCTGGATCTAATCTTCAATAATTATAGACGCTCATGGAAAAGTTCCATTGTATTTCATCACTCGTGTAATAATATTGAACACAATCTTCCAATCATGGGGGTTGCCCTTTGCCGCCCTTTATTGCGTTTCAGTCCATAGTTTGCGATACAATACACGTCGCCTTCTTTAAAGACATCTCGGAATAAGCTCAAATGTTTATAACGTATCAACCCACTTATTTGTGCACCCTACAACATAAATTTGCACAATATAAATAAATTAAAAAGTAGGCCGTAAGAATGTGATTTATACATAACAATTGAAAATATTAACTCTTGATCTTCAAAAATGATGGCACAGAAATTCTTTATCTCCAATTCGTAATGGGTTTCAACAATTAGAGTTGCTCTTAATTTCAAAAAAGGTATGTTCACCCTATTAACTGCGAGGAGTCTATCAAACACTGGTCCCATTTTTTTTACCTGTTTTTTAACGATGTGTTTCTCTGTTTTTGCAGAATGATTTCGGAAGAAAAGTGAAGAAGTCGTTCTAAACGAATGATGGATTTATATAGGATTTTACAAAGTTGTTTGTAATCCATTTTTTTTTCTTTTGATTTAGTGTATTATTTTATGTATCAAATCCCATCCAAATAAACGGAAGTGAGGTCAATCGGTTAAATAAATATCAACCAAATTCCATCATAGAAAAAGGGAAAAGAAACGAAAACTAAGGTATAATAAAAATCAGATATCACGAATTAAAATGTACAAAATCTTATCCCATCCTAAAAATAAGGATTGAGATGATTACAAAATCCCATCATAGACGGGTACCCTAAAATACTTAACAAAAATTGATCGAAAATGAAATTGAAGCGGAAAAACCAAAGAATTATTTTGGAATTTTTCAAACATTTTTCTTAGTCATATCCTCCCTATATATAATTCATGAATGCGCTGAGCCTACGTGGCTGCTTCTGGTGCTTCAGAATCCTACTTGGCGAAGAATCATGCTTCGTAATTAGGTTTGGACAAATAATATTGATATATTAATAATTAATACTCTAGGTTTGGACATTCCATAAATATTATTTAGCTAACTTAAGTGTTTTAATATAATTGTACTAATATAACCCTTTAATTCCTTGTAATTTTACATAGTGAGACACTAAGTGAAAGTGACTAATATATCTCTGACTTTTGATTTGTTTTCTTCAATTAGCTATTGAATTGTAAATATATTTTAAAAGTTGATAACTTTTGTATTTCTTATCGGTTTTACATATATAATATATCAAATTAATCATCTTTTGATGATCTTCGATTTGACATTCATATTGTATATATTGAAATAAATAAATTATATTTATATTTATAATAATAAAATAATTATATTTATTAAAATTCATTAGAAAAATAAAATTATTTCTCAATTGATATAATTATGTTTAATGTAGTTATATGTTGTAAGTTAAAAAAATTATTATAATATAACAAAGGTAAGTCGCACACATAAAAAGTGTCATACTAAATATATAATAATATATATTTTTATAAAAGGTATTTAAATTTTTAACTATTTTTCTCATTAATTTTAGATTAAAAAAAATTAACAAGCACCCGTGTAATACACGGGAGTTGTACTAGTTATAATATATATATATGTATATACTATATATTAAAAATACTATATACTATAAAAAAAATTGATATTGAATGAAAAGAATAAAATTTGCGCAAAAATAAAAGCGATAGCCTAGCGGCCTAATGGTAAGGAGGTGTGCCCAGAGATAACAGACTCATCCACCCGGGTTCGAGTCCCGAATCTGGGGTCCTTCTACCATATTTTTTTTGTAAAATGAGAATCCGTTTTATTTTAATTGTAAAACGGATTCCCAGAATCCATTATATATATAAATATAACAAAAAAAATTGGTATAATCTCAGTCAATTATATTGTAATCGAACTCGAATTAGTCCAATTGAAGTCAAATTAGTACAATCTAGGTCAATTATAGTGTAATCGAACTCGAATTAGTCCAATTGAAGTCAAATTAGTATAATATGTATCAGTTATATTGTAATCGAACTCGAATTAGTTCAATTGAAGTCAAATTAATACAATCTCCGTCAATTATATTGTAATCGAATTTGAATTAGTCCAATTGAAGTCAAATTAGTACAATATCTGTCAATTATATTGTAATCGAACTCGAATTAGTCCAATTGAAGTCAAATTAGTACAATATCTGTCAATTATATTGTAATCAAACTCGAATTAGTCCAATTGAAGTCAAATTAGTACAATCTCGGTCGATTATAGTGTAATTGAACTCGAATTAGTCCAATTGAAGTCAAATTAGTACAATCTCGGTCAATTATATTGTAATCGAACTCGAATTAGTCCAATTGAAATCAAATTAGTACAATCTCCGCCAATTATATTGTAGTCGAACTCGAATTAGTTCAATTGAAGTCAAATTAGTACAATCTCCGTCAATCATAGTGTAATCGAACTCGAATTAGTCCAATCGAAGTCAAATTTGTACAATATCTGTCAATTATATTGTAATCAAACTCGAATTAGTCCAATTGAAGTCAAATTAGTACAATCTCGATCGATTATAGTGTAATTGAACTCAAATTAGTCCAATTGAAGTCAAATTAGTACAATATCGGTCAATTATATTGTAATCGAACTCCAATTAGTCCAATTGAAATCAAATTAGTACAATCTCCGCCAATTATATTGTAGTCGAACTCGAATTAGTTCAATTGAAGTCAAATTAGTACAATCTCCGTCAATCATAGTGTAATCGAACTCGAATTAGACCAATTGAAGTCAAATTAGTACAATCTCCATCAATTATTTTGTAATCGAACCCGGATTAGTCCAATTGAAGTCATATTAGTACAATTTCGGTCAATTATAGTGTAATCGAACTCGAATTAGTCCAATTGAAGTCAAATTAATACAATCTCGGTCAATTACAGTGTAATCGAACTCGAATTAGTGCAATTGAAGTCAAATTAGTACAATCTCGGTCAATTATAGTGTAAACATATAAACTATATACTATATGTTATATTATAAACTATATACTATATAATATATACTATTATAATATATACTATATAATATATACTATATATTATATTAAAAATATATATGTATATACTATATATTAAAAATACTATATACTATAAAAAATTTTGATATTGAAGGATAAGAATAAAATTTGCGCTAAAATAAACCCGATAGCCTAGCGGCCTAATGGTAAGGAGGTGTGCCCAAAGATAATGGACTCGCCCACCCGGGTTCGTGTCTCGAATCTGGGTCCTTCTACCATTTTTTTTTTTGTAAGAATCTGTTTTACATATAAATATAACAAAAAAAAAATCCTCTTCTCATTCGAACATAACCCAAACACCAGCAGCAACAGAGAGAGAGACCCCAAGAGAAAACAAAAAAAAAAAAAAAAAAAAATTCCCAGCCCCGCCCTTCACCACTGCCGCTTCTCGTCTATAAGGTACATTTCTTCTATTTAATTAAATATTGATTTTTTTTCAATAAATTGATAATGTGTTTCGGTGTCAGGGTTTTGAATTGGATTAGTGTTTTTGAATTGAGATTTATGAATTAGATTAGTGTTTTTTATAATGGGTTATTTGATTATGTTTGTTTGATAAATTGTTGGGTTATTTGGAAATTGATTAGGGTTTGTAATTTGTTTGGAAAACTATGTTCTGGAGGTGTTCGATAAAATGTCTCAAAGGGATTGTTGTACATATTGTCGTACATATGGTAAATATTCAATCACATTAATAGTAAACACTCTTCTAGACCTTAATCGGTTGCAAGAATATAATTCACTCATGTAGTAATAATCGGTTAATAGGCACTAAACCCATTTGTAAAAGGAGTGAAGAAGATAAGAGAGTTATTAGGACAAGAGTATGAGGAAAATCCATTTGGTTTTAATCAACTCCAACTCCTAAATTGTGAATTATTCTAATGTATGTGGCTAGAATAAGTCCATGTTCTCAAATGTTCATAGCTTTTTAATATCTCAACTTGTTAACTAGCATCATTATCTTTCTAGTCTAGACTCATATGCTAGTGTTGTAAAATCAAAATTGAAATAAATTGAGAGAGATTATAAATTGAGACGACATCATTATATGCATGCCTTGTTGGTCAAACAAAAAATTATCATAAAAAAAAGCTATTTTCATTTTTAATTGTGTGGTTATGATATTAAAGTAAAGATTTTGTTAAGGTCTTTAATCTTGCTAATTATGATCATGCAAATTCAAAGTCGATATTATCTGAAAATTCAATTTGCATGTACCTAGCATTATCATCATCTCCTGACTTAATTTCTGGACCTATATTATATTGACTATTGAGGTAGCACCTAATGTTCAAAAACAAAATAATTCATAATGCTATAACGTAGAAATAAATGTAATATCTAGTTCATCTATTATATTTTCTCACGAAGGACTTCATTTTTTTCCCCTTTTTGTTGAATAACTATTAATTTATTCTAATGTATTTCAAGAAAGAGCTGCAAAAATTGTTGGAAATAATAGATAACAATGGAGAAAGAACCATTAAACTCAACATGAAACTTATATTCAATTAATCTAAACTAATTAAATCAATAAGTTTCAACTTTGTGAAACATGATCTTATTATTACATGCAAATAGATGAAACCTATCTTACATTCATGCATTGTGTAACTCATCAATTTACACTCATGGATGTAACGTATAAATTTCACCTAACACATTTGCATGTAATTCATCTCACTTTTATTTTTAACCAAAATATAACAGGCATAATCCCTTCCAACTTACTTATCACATAACTGCTTAGGCCCCCTCTATAAGTAGCAAACAAGAATAACTTAATATCACAAAAAACACACACACACACACATCACAAACCAAAATATGGCATTGCCTAATGGAATAAACTCAACTAAAGAGCTATTGGATGCTCAAGCCCAAATCTGGAGTCACACTCTAAGCTTCGTTAATTCCATGTCCTTAAAATCCTCGGTCAAACTCGGCATTTTCGATGCCATCCATTCGCACGGCAGACCAATCACGCCTCGTGCGCGTGCTCGTCAACTCCAAGCTGTTGACCAAAGTCAAAATAATCGATAAGTCAAACGACTCGGATGGATACTTGCTGACCCCGGCTTCCCTTCTTCTATTGCGAGACGAGTCCCAAACCATGATCCCTTGGGTTCGTTATCCGCTCCACCGTGCCTTGACCAAACTGTGGCATTATTTGAGTCATTGGTTCGCTAACGATGAACCCACACCATTCATGATGGCCACGGGGCCACATTTTGGGTGCTCGCTGCACGGGACACGGAGCTAAATCAGCTTATTAACGAGCGCATGGCGAGCGACGCCAGGCTGGCAGCCTGCGTGATTGTTAGGGATTGCGGGCACATTTTTCAAGGGCTGAGGTCGATGGTTGATGTGGCTGGTGGCACCGGGACTATGGCCAAGGCTTTTGTCGATGCTTTTCCTGAGTTGGAGTGTAGCGTGCTCGACCTCCCGCACGTGGTTGAAGGGTTGGAAGGGAGTCAGAATTTGAGATTTGTCGGGGGAGATATGTTCGAGTCTATTCCGCGTGCCGATGCAGTTTTCATGAAGGTAATATTGTTAAGAGAAAATTGCAATTTTAGTCCTCTATGTTTCATTACCCTACCTTTTTCCTCTCCTTCGAATTGTTGTTCTGATTTTCGTCGCTTATGTTTGCAAAAAGGTTACAAAAAGGTCTCGATCATACATACATAAGGGACAAAATTGTAACATTTTTTGCAAATTGGAGGGATGTTTTGTAACCTTATTGTAAACATAGAGGATGGAATTCAAAACAACAATTTGAAGGGGACCAAAAAGTTATGACTGATAAGATAAATGACTAAAACTGCAATTTTCACTAATGTTAATGTGCCCTTTTTTTTTGTTTTCAAAATAAAATAAAAATAAAAATAAAAATAAAGAAAAAAGTGCGCCCTTTTTTGAAACAGAGCATTTTTTTTAATTATTATTTATTTATGTACATTTCCAATGTTCTTTGATGTGTGGATTAAATGATGAGCGCAGTGGATAATGCACGACTGGTCGGATGAGGATTGTGTGAAAATACTGAAGACATGCAAGGAAGCTATCCCGAGTAGAGACGAAGGAGGAAAAGTGATTGTAATCGACATAGTTGTGGATGACGAGGTAGAGAACGAGAAACAGAATAAGTCACTGGCAATGGAGAATCAACTCTTTTGGGACATCGAGATGATGGTTATGACCGGGGGAAAGAGAGAACCGAGAAAGAATGGGCGAAGCTTTTTTGTGAGGCTGGCTTCACGAGCTACGAGATTGCGTGTGTGCTAGGATTGAGGTCTGTTATCCAAGTCTATCCATGAACTATCTATATTAAGTTTTGCTACTTCAAAATAAAAGGGCTACATGAGTAAGTGATTTAGAGAAGTCATGATTGTTGATTGTCTGCTCAAGCCTCTTTGGGTTGTTTTGTTTAGTTTTGTTTTGGTTGGTATTGAAAGTTATGCTGGTTGCATATTACTGAGTTACAACAGCTTTACTGTGAATAACCCAATCTACAAATCATTCTGATTAGACATGGCCATCGGCTTGGGTTGGCCCGATGGCTTTGGGACCATTGATCGATGGGCACGTTGATCAATATTATATTATTCCGATGGTTTGGAGCCGTGGAACTGTGGATACAAGTTCTTCTTTATTTCATTATTTTGATTCAAATTATAGACGTCATCTAGTCAAATTTGTTTCTGTTTCTTCTCTTCCATTTAGCTTTGTCGATTATGATTTATATAAAAATTTTCTCAAATGGCTTTGAACCCAGGTGCTCATCGGGTTCTAGTTATAACTGTATACAATCATAGAAATATATAATGTCATTTTAGAGAATATCCCTCCCTATATATAAATAGTAAACAATAACAAGTGCATATCACATAAAACACAGACACAAAGTACACTACAAACCAAAATATGACATTGCCTAAAGGAATAAACTCAACTCAAGATCTATTAGATGCTCAAGCCCAAATATGGAACCACAATCTAAATTTCCATGTCCTTAAAATGTTCGGTCGAAATCGACATTTTCGATATCATCCATTCGCACGATTTGGAGGAGTCATTATTGTTGATTGTAAAAGAAATTTGCATGTCATTAAGTTACAACAATTCTATTGTGATTAATATTGATTAACTTAGTCTCCTTGTCCATAGCTTCTTCGTCTTTCTCGTGCTCCCGTTCATACACCTTCCCTCATTTGTCGTTGTTCGTTAGACCAGTCGTGCATTAATACGATGAGGTAAATACAGTCAATAGCTTGCCTTCTAAGAGATGACCGTTCTCATAGCCAAGGCCAATGCTACCAATATATCACTAATAACATCTATGGAGTATGAATCTTTTTTTTTTTTTTTATGTTAATTTTTCAATAAAACGCATAAACAAAAACAAAGCTAAGGTGGGCTAGGGATTCATTTTTTGCTATCCTTTTAATATTGCTATAAATATTAAAATTTATTTATATTAATAAAAGGCCTAATTGCTAATAAAACTATGACCTTTTCGAAATATGCAATTATATGTACCACTTTTAAACTTGGCAAAAATATACACCACTTTCATTAATGTTTGCAATTTCATCCTCCGGGCCCAATTTCGGGCTTTTATTGCTGACGTGGATA
>CACSLK010003174.1:2266109-2276954 GCA_902706635.1 Striga hermonthica
GGATGGGATGGTGCCGTTTAAGAGGTTACTCACGAGGATGAGAGATTCGAGGTGTTTGAATCGACCGAAAGCTGCCGGAATATCGCCTGAGAAGTTGTTTCCCATTAGATTAAGGTACCTGGAACGAAATTTTTCTGGCCTCAGTTTAACGTTGTAGCAATTTTAGTCTCAAGATTTCAACATTTCCTTTGAATTTGCAGCAATTTCATTCCTTTTATACTGAAATTAAAAGAAATTCTCACTTTCTCATATTTTCTATTAGCAATTCAATACCTGTCGGTTCAAAATTTTGCGGCAATTTCAATCTAATGACTAAAATTCATCAAAATATTAATTATTAAATCACATGACCAAAATCCAACAAATTAGAATTTTGGGACTAAAATTAGTATGATGTTAAACTACGAAGTTGCAACAAAATATTAGATTCTCAAATTTTTTTATTAGCAATTTAAGTTCTTTAATTTAAAAATTTTGTTACAACTCCAGTCTATAATTTAAATTATTTTGTTTCAATTTCAGTCATAAAAGACTAAAGCTTAAGCAAAATATTAAATCAGAGGATCTAAAGCCCAAAAAATTGGAATCTTGAAACTAAAATTGTTATGAAGTTAAACTAACAACAAGACTAAATATGTATTTTTGCTGGGATTGATAATGCATATAGTAGGATCGAACAAATGTTAAGTGTTAACTAAATCGGGAATATCCTTTGTCGCTTCGATTCGTCCAAAAAAAAATCGAAAATATATTTTTTCTCGAAAATTATTCTACTCACCTGAGGGAGTGGAGGTCGGCAAGGGTCTGTGGGAGGGAGCCGACGAGCAGATTCTCGGAGAGGTCGAGGTGGACGAGGCTCCGGCAGCCGGAGATGGCTAGTGGGAGTGTGCCGTTGATGTAGTTGTCGGAAAGTGAGAGGTTGGAGAGGGATGGCAGGCGGCAGAGCTCGAGCGGGAAGGGGCCGACGAGGGAGGCGCTCGGGAGAGACACCGACACGACGGAGCCCTGCTGGTCGCAGGCGACACCTGTCCAGTTGCAGGGGTCGCCGCCGGACCAGCTGTCGAGGGCTCCGGCTGGGTCGGAGAGTGAGAGCCTCAGCCCCCGGAGGACGAGCATCTCCTGGTTTAGAGCCAGCGACCGGCGGCTCAGGCAGATATATATCAGCAGCGACAAAACGGCGGTGATTTTCGCCTGCATGGCTGCTAGTGTGTGTGTGTGTGTGTCTTTTCCTTTTTTGTATTTTATCAAGGGGGGTTTGAAGAAAAATGTGAGGGTACTGGGACTTTTTGTGTGAGCAAAAAAGTTCCTTCTGTGGGGTCCACAGTGTGATTGGGATGGGATTTGGAGTGGATCTGATGTGGACTTTCTATGTTATTTGGGTTCATGATTTCATTGCATATTTATTTATTAAAAAAAATTAGGTGTCCTAAGTTTTAAGTTTTCAACTGATTTATAGTATTTTGTATGGACTAATACTCTCTTACTCACGGTGGACACATGTTAATATATCTACCGTTTATGTGGCATGCACACATTAGTGATGTTAATATGTTCAAAAAAATATATCACCAATGTGTGCATGCCACGTAAACAGTGGATATATTAACATGTGTCCACCGTGGGTAGACGAGTATTACTCATTTTGTACGACTACGAAGAGTGTGTAATAGACAGGATCGTGATTCTTGAGATCTTGGCGTGCTTTGTGCTTTCGAGTGGTTAGTAATGTTAGATTATGGCAGGAAATTATGCATTTACATTACTAACGTGAGTCAAACGATTGTTATGATCATGTGAGAAATTTGAGACTGATAGTTTGTTTTTTTATTGAATTTTGAGTTGGAAATGAATTAATTAATTTTAAATAAAGTTAATTGAGTGTATAATTGAAGGAGATTTTGAGATTGTATTAAAATAATTAATATTCAAATATTAATGATTAAAGTTGATGCGATGTAAAAATATGAAAGAAGTTACTCAAAATGATATGTATGAACTAATAGTGAATTACACTCGATGTGATGTGTAAGATGATTGATTGATATTATTTATTTTATATTGGTAAATTGATGGGAGTCGAGTTTGATTAAATTTAAGTTGTATTTTGAGTTAAAAAGCAAAAATATGAGGTCGATGAAAATTGGTTTTAGTTTGTAGCCAATCGCCCCCTAATTAGCCAATACAAAATGGATAATTGAGCAAATTCGATCCTATCATTGACTGCATTGTCGTTGTTGGTTGTTTTTTTTATTTTTCTGTTCCATTTGATTGCATAAGTACGCACACACCTACTCGAATGTGTTCTGATCAAACGGTAAAAAAAGGGATAAATGTAGAATAAATTTTTTCTACATGAACGAGCATTACTTTAGATTCTTTGTAAAGATGCTTTATCGTGTGTTCATTTTATGACGGTCACACATCTGTTTTTCAAAGACTAACTCACCGTTCATAAATTAATTAAAAAAAAATCATTCAGAGACTTTTTTCCATAGTACTACAAGAAATTTGAGTTTTACCAACAAATGTTGGCAAACGAATTCATAAATGGAGTAGCAAGAGATTTTGTTAGACTTATTAATAAAGGTCAAAGCTCGAGGGCCGCCCCATCTCGACACGCCAAAAGAAAGAATGTTGGATCAAGCTAAGAATTTTTTTTTTCCGGTACCAGAAGAGGAGGCATAGTCTAATTACGACGAGACTAGAACGTTTCTGGGATACGCCACCCCCACTTCATCATGAAAAAGACAAGACTTCACACCCGAGGGAGGATCGTCCAAACGCTGAACTCCGCAGGCCCCTGCCCGCAAGGGAGGCAAAAAAGTCGACAACAAAATCCACTTCGTGATAACCATGCTACGAAACCACATGTCATTGCCGACTTAACAGCTCCCGTATCCTTTGTAGAATCCCTATGTGGATACCGCACTCATCATCTACATAGACCATCGCAATAATGCTCTGATTATCGACCTCCACCACCACCTTGCGAGCCTCAATCTTACATGCAAGTGTCAACCCCTGAAACAAACCTCAAAGTTCTACACCAATAACGAAACAAAATCCAATATTCACCACGAAGCCACTCGGCCATTTCACGATATGATCCCAAATAACGCCATCAACACTAGCCATAACCGTACTCGGTAAGTGGTTGTCGTCAGTGTTGACCTTTACCGTACTTGCCTCAGGCGGTTCACAAACGAATCAACGCTGCTCACGTCGGTCGGCGCCGCCTAACGCGGCCACTAGCCGCGGCCGCGTCAATGCGATGGACGAAAGAAAGGACGTTGTGCCCATGAAACTCCACATGCCGGTGCTCATCTCGAAAAATCATCAAGTTTCGCCATCGTCAGTCATGACCCCAAAGATGGACATCCAATCCTCAATGCCATGCATCAACGTCCCATCCAAATTGGCGCAAACCCACGCCTGCAGGGTGAGAGAGAAAATGGCAGTCCAAACACTTCGAGTCACCAACTTACACCAAGTTGCCGCAGCTACAAAGCAGTCCCGCAACACATGCATCGTGGACTCATCGACCTCCATGCAAATCGGACAACACGATGAGTCGGTCAAATGGCGGCATTGTCACGCCTCGTTTGCTGTCGCGAAATGTATGCCACAGAAAATGTTGGATCCGTTGTGGGCTCAGCCACCGCTAAATCAATCACCAGCAACGATTGTGTCGAAAAGCCAATGGAACCACGAGAGCTGCATAGGCAAACCGCTAAGGAGCAAACATAAACAAGCTATGTCGTGCATCTCGTCCCTTACACGTGTCCCCGTCGCGCCCACTTAATTAAATAATAAAAAACTACAATAATCGAGCATTCAGCGGAAAAACTACATACTAATAAGACTGGTCGCTAATATCTTTATCGTTAATTTGAGATGACATGATTATTTTCATTCGATTTCATTCCATGATTAATTTTACTTTATTATATTTTCTCCACTTGCATATTCACTATAATTTTTGTAGAAATAGTTGCAGATTATGCATTTTATCAGGCTCTATTTGTTTGTTTCTTTTATGAAGGTGTAAAAGCGTGATAGCGCTTCTCTTAGTTGTTGTGATGCGTCTTAGTACCAGACGACGTCGTTTAGAGCTAGCTGGGGTTCTTATTTTGGTCACTATAAATGTATGCACTTTTTGAATGAGAATTGTGATGAGAAATATTTTCCCAAATACTTGCAGAGCAAATTTTCGTTCGATTTTGCTTTTGAACATGGTATCAGAGAGCAAGTTGCGATCCTTGAAGTAGTTAATCGATCGTTGATAATGGCGCACAATCGGCACAATGAATCTTGGCCACTGCTAAACGCTCGCACCAACAATGGCGGTGATGTGCCAGAAGATAATCCCCTTTTTCTTCACGGCTCAGACAATCCAGGTATGCATTTGGTCTCGAATCCTCTTACTGGTTCGAATTTCCTGGCATGGAGAAGATCGATGATGATCGCTTTAGGAGCTAAGACGAAATTAGGATTTATAAAAGGAACTGTGCCTGAACCGAGCGAAAATGATCCTAATTATGAGAAATGGAAAAAGGTTGATTGGATGATCATATCATGGATTTTAAACTCTCTGTCCAAGGAGCTAGCTGGTGCATTCCTCTATGCTGAAACATCCAAGGAATTGTGGGATGAAATTGGGCAGAGATTTGGGGAAAGTAATGGTCCCTTAATCTACCAGTTGCAGAGGGATATTGCTAATTTGAAACAGGGAACGGATTCGGTTATGGCTTATTTTAACAAATTGAAGATGATGTGGGATGAATACAGCTGTTTGGTACCTCAGATAGCCTGTAATTGTGAAATTGGGAAGAAGGTTGCAGAACAACATGCGCAAACCAAACTCATGCAGTTTCTTATGGGATTGAATGAAGGCTATGATCATGTTAAAAACCAAATGCTGCTAATGGATCCTCTACCTACAGTGAATAAGGCTTACTCAATGTTGTTGTCTGCTGAAAGACAAAGATCAGTACAAAGTAGTGGAATGGAACTCCATACAAACATTGCTATGAATGTAAGAAGTGGAGGATTTGGAAGAGGTATGAACTTCAGAGCACAAGGGACAGGTTATGGAGGTGGAAGAGGTAGAGGATCACACAGACTGTCCAAAGAGGAAAAGGCAAAACTGCATTGTGAGAACTGTGGTTGGAATGGGCATGATAAAACCACTTGTTTCAAGCTGCATGGGTACCCGGATTGGTTCAAGGAATTCCAGGAAAAGAAAGGGAGAACCTCAGTGAATATGGTCAGTGGAGGAGATGCTAATCAACAAAAGGGCATGACAGGAGATATATCGGCTTTGGCACAAGAAGTGGCTAAAATCCTGGGAGGCATGAACAAGGATGAGAGTAAAAAGAGCAAATTGCAGGAAGAAGAACAATATGTTAATTTTGCAGGAAATAGTGGATATGATGATATGCACTTTGCCTTAGCCTCTTATGACAGCATAGAAGAAGGAAGTTGGGTAATAGACACAGGTGCCAGTAGGCACATGTGTACAAGTAAAAGCTTGATGAAGAATCAAAAGAACCTGCAGCAACCAGTAGTAGTTTACTTACCAGATGGAAGCACCAAGTTGGTGACAATTATGGGAGAAGTCAGCATTTCAGATGATTTGGTACTTCATGAAGTACTTTATATTCCAGACTTCAAATATAATCTGTTATCAGTCACCCAAGTTTGCATGAGCTTAGATTTGGATTGTAAGTTTGATTCAAGAAGGTGTGTGCTGCAACACAAATTGACAGGCAAGGTTGTAGCACTTGGTCACCTAAAAGGGAGGTTATATATTCTGGGAAATGATACTCAAAATGAGGAGGTAAGTAACTCATGTAGAACTAATTTGGAGGAGTGGCATAAAACACTGGGACATGCTTCCTATGGAGTGCTGCAACATATACCTTTTTTGCAGAAACATTGTAATAGTGCTGCTGAACACAATCTGAAGAAGTGTGACACTTGCTTTAGATCAAAACAACACAGACAATCCTTTCCAGTTAGCTCAATTCAAACAACAAGGGTTTTTGAGCTTCTTCACCTTGATATTTGGGGACCTTGCAAGGAGCAATCTTTCACAGATACTCCATACTTTCTGACTGTAGTAGATGACTACAGTAGAGGAGTGTGGGTCTTCCTCATGAAGACAAAAGGAGAGGCTGTGGGATACATCAAAAGATTTATGGCCATGATAAGAACACAATTTGCTGCAACAGTGAAGACTGTAAGGAGTGATAATGGAATGGAGTTTATTGGGCAAGAACTACAAACAATACTACAGGAAGGAGGAATTCACCACCAGAGAAGTTGTCATTACACTCCACAGCAAAATGGAGTGGTGGAAAGGAAGCACAAGCATCTTCTGGAAGTAGCAAGAGGATTATTGTTTCAAGGAGGGATGCCTTTAAAATTCTGGACCTATGCAATTCTTGCAGCAGCACACATAATCAACAGGCTACCTAGTGTTGCTCTTAAATGGGAGACACCCTATGAAAGGGTGTTTGGGAAACAACCAGACTATGAGAAGATGAGACCTTTTGGATGACTTGTGTATGTAGCAAATACAAGACCTCTGAAAGGTAAGCTTGAATCAAGATCTCACAAGTGTGTATTCATTGGATATCCACAAGAAAACAAAGGATATGTGCTTTTTGACATTGAAGAAGAAAAGAAGTTTGTCTCAAGGGATGCAGTCTTTCTTCAGGACAATTTTCCTTACAAAGATGATAAAAGAGATGACACATCATCTGACATACCACTACCAGTAGCTGTGGATACTGTTCAAATTGAGGCCACACCTGAACCAATAATCACTGAAAACTCAAGAGCTCCACCACAAATGAGAAGGCAGAGGAAACCACCTGTTTGGATGAAAGACTATGCATGTGATATTGAGGATGAGACATCACTTTCAGTTCTTCAGGCTAATATTGCTTTAGAACAGGAACCATCAACCTATGAAAGAGCAAAGGATGACAAAAGATGGGTTGATGCCATGAACAATGAACTGAAGGCCTTAGAGGCAAACAAAACTTGGAGTTTATGTTTTCTGCCACCAGGAAAGAAAGCAATTGGGTCAAAATGGGTCTATAAGATCAAAAGAAAACCCAATGGAGAAGTTGAGAGGTTTAAAGCTAGGCTAGTGGCAAAGGGCTACAACCAAGTTGAAGGAGTGGACTATTTTGATGTGTTTTCCCCAGTAGCTAAGTTGGTTACAGTAAGATTCTTCATAGCCCTAGCCACAATGAAGGAGTGGAACCTTTGGCAATTGGATGTGAACAATGCCTTCCTACATGGGCATCTTACTGAAGAGGTATACATGAAGCCACCCCAAGGGTACTCCATGGCAAAAGATGGACAGGTATGCAGGCTATTGAGAAGTTTATATGGATTAAAACAGGCATCCAGGGAATGGAACAGTGAGTTCACTAGCAAATTGATTGGTTATGGTCTGAAACAGTCTACCCAAGACCATTGCTTGTTCACTCAGATATTTGGTGATGACTACATGGCCATGCTAGTGTATGTCGATGATGTCCTAATCACAGGATCAAGTCCAGACCTTGTATCAAAATTGAAGTTGTTTTTAGATGCTGAATTTACCATCAAGGATTTGGGGACAGCAAGATTCTTCTTGGGAGTAGAAATTTTCAGAAATACAGATGGTACATATCTTTGTCAGAGGAAATATATTATGGACATGCTGAGAGACTTTGGTATGGCTACCTGCAGCACAACATCCACACCTTTGGTACAAGGGCTCAAATTATCTAGCTTTGATGGCACACCAATGACAGAACCTGAAAAATACAGAAGATTAATAGGGCGGTTGCTCTATTTAAATCTCACCAGACCTGATCTTGGCTATGCTGTGCAACAGCTGAGCCAATTTGTAAACAATCCTTTCACAAAGCACTGGGAGACAGCATTAGGGGTGTTGAAATATCTCAAGGGGACTGCCAACTTTGGACTGTTTTATCAAAAGGACCCTCTCTACACTCTACACTCCTATAGTGATGCGGATTGGGCTGCATGTAAGGACACTAGGAGGTCCATCACTGGGTTTTGCATCTTCCTTGGGCCTAATTTGATATCCTGGAAAAGCAAAAAGCAAACTACGGTGTCTCGATCATCGGCTGAGGCCGAGTACAGAGCAATGGCCACTACGGTTTGTGAGTTACAATGGCTGCATGTGCTTGGTATTGACTTCCAGTTACTATTTCCTGTGCCTATATCCATGTGGTGTGACAATCATGCGGCTATGCATATTACGGCCAACCCTGTCTTCCACGAACGCACAAAACATCTCGAAATTGATTGCCATGTCGTCCGGAATCAATTCAAGGAGGGTTTTATTCGGCTGCTTTATGTTCCTACTGGACTCCAGGTTGCAGACATCTTCACGAAGATCCTCCCTGCTGCACGGTTTGATACTTTGAGGTCCAAGCTGGGAATGGCTTTAGCTAGCCATCCTCCATCTTGAGGAGGGGGTGTAGAAATAGTTGCAGATTATGCATTTTATCAGGCTCTATTTGTTTGTTTCTTTTATGAAGGTGTAAAAGCGTGATAGCGCTTCTCTTAGTTGTTGTGATGCGTCTTAGTACCAGACGACGTCGTTTAGAGCTAGCTGGGGTTCTTATTTTGGTCACTATAAATGTATGCACTTTTTGAATGAGAATTGTGATGAGAAATATTTTCCCAAATACTTGCAGAGAAAATTTTCGTTCGATTTTGCTTTTGAACAATTTTTTAATTGAATATGATTCATTACTCTACAACTACCCATAAAATTTATTATCCATCTATTTTTATATTTTGGTAATTATCAACTATTATTTTACTATTTTCCTACAACATCATAATTAATTATTATTATTATTATTATTATTATTATTTTTATTTTTAATATTATTATTATTATTATTATTATTATTATTATTATTATTATTATTATTATTATTATTATTATTATTATTATTATTATAAACAAATAAATAACCAAAAACAAAATGGAGTTGAATCGAATGGATGTTCAATTGCACTTGATGCACGTATGTCGGTCACTTGGCAGTTGGCACAACATTTACTAGATATCTTATAAGATATGGAATCAATAATAGAAACTATCGGTTCGGCTATGAAGTCGTTGGCTTCATAATAGAGTCAACCTTCTATATAAAACAAGCATATCTACCATATTCTTTGATACTTAAATAATACTATTATAATTTTATTAATATAATAAATTTATTTATTGTATATAGAATGTTGGCTCTACTATGAAACCAACTGTTGGTTTCATAGCAAAACCACAGAAACTATATTACATAACATGATAATACGTAAGCGATGAAGCAACGTACAAACATGAATGTCAAGTCTCATATTCTACATGTAACCCAGCTTTGAAATAAATGAAGACTTGCAAAACCATGACAAATAATTTGAAATCAGGGAAGGACGCAGACTTATAGGACAATGGGGGCACAACCTACGACCAACAGTCAACTTCGACGGTCAACAGTCAACGCCGAATATCAACGGTCAAATCAATATTAATAGTTAACCAATTAAAAAATATAAAGATTAATTTTTTTTTTTTTTTTTTTTTGTGCAAAGAAAGAGGCTTAAGGCCTAAACTAGGACTCTACGGTGGTACGACACCCCGCAAATGTCATGATCAAGCCAAGATCTTAATCCCGCCGGAGGGGAAGACAAGCGATGTAGACCAAGTGGGTACGCGTTCGCCATGCCTGCCATATGATCGGCCGCAAAGTTGGCCTCCCGAAAAATGTGTTGAATATTAACGACCCAATCCTGCTTCAGTAAATCTCGAACAGTGCTAACCATCGCAGCATGGGGTCCCCAGTCACCTTCAGAGTCACACACCATATTCTTTACGCATAGAATGTCGATTTCTGCCACAACTCATCGGTACCCCATTTCCCAAGCCAACACAAGGCCCTGAAATAATCCCCACAACTCAGCGCCGGTTATCGTGCAAAAGTCGATATTCATTAGAAATCCCGCGAGCCATCTTCCATTCTCGTCACGTAGTAAGCCCCCCGCGCAACTCGTGTCGGCGACCGTATCCACGACGCCATCCGAATTGATCTTTATCCAGCCCGACGATGGAGGGCTCCACCGGATGTTCTTTGTAACATGTACTGCTGCTCCAACTCGCAACACTTTATTCCCTATTTAATAATTTCGGGTTGGGTTTCACATCCCCATTTTAAGAATAAGAATGCATTTGATTCAATCTCTATATGGTATATACATTTATGTATTTGTGAGGGAAATAGAAATAAACAAGAAATTGAGTATATCATAAGCGTAAATTCTACAACTTGAAAAATAACATACTAATGAAGGTTAAATCACTCTAAACATTTACTTTTATATATATAATAAAATAACTTTATATTATAATTAATAAAATGTAATTTTTCATGTCAAAATAATAATACATATATACATATAACATATATATACTATATTATTGAAAAAAATTATATAGGGGCCTGTGCCCCTACGAGACAGGCACGGGCCCCTGTCTAAATCCGCCCCTGTTTGTAATTACTTGTTTTAATTATGTGCATTGATTCAACTCTCCTTATAATGAAAATAATAGAGATCTGGTTTACGTCTATACTTTTGTTAGTACACATGATATTTGTAAAATTTATTTTTAGCAAGAAATTTTAAAATAATATTTTGATGTTCTAAGCAAGCAATGGAAATAAAAAGAAAGATTTATTTTCTCTCTTATTTGTTTAAATCTAGATACTACTTTGCTAATAAATCTTGTAAGCTTACTTTTTTTTT
>CACSLK010003174.1:2276980-2302930 GCA_902706635.1 Striga hermonthica
TTTGGTACGATAGAGGGAGGAGGAAGCTAAGAAGCTATCCTACGTGGGTAAGCTACTCCAACCAAGTCGTGGTCGAGCCAAGGCTTCAAACCAGCTGGCGGGAACTCGAGACGTTGGAAACCGCCAGGGCCAGACGCCGCTAGTGCAGCCAAGTAATCCGCCGAAAAGTTTGATTCCCGGTAGACATGTCGAACTTCCACGAGCCATTCCCGACTCCGCTAGTGCAGCCAAGTATCTCGTTGTTTTTACCAATATTTATTTTGGTTATTTTAAGAAAAATACGAAACTGGTCGAGCTAGATTGTATATGAAGATATCGGCTTCATTATTAGAAAATTATATATTGGGGTTTATTCTTCTATATATTAATTCAGGATGTGCTGAGCCTAAGTGACATGCTTGTTCGCATGCTTCGAGATTTTATGTGACAAAGTTACGTTATTAGATTTGGGTAGATTTTAATTACTTCAAATCTAAAAATAATTAGGTCCCGACTATCCATAAATATGTTGATTATTTGTGGTTATGTTACATGTATTAATTGCATTTTAATATCATTTTATATTATGACGATTGAATTGTAAATGTATTTCAAGAGTTAATAACTTTTGTATTTTTTTATCAGTTTTACACATATAATATATTAAATTAATCATCTCTTGATGAGTTTCGATTTAACATTCACATTGTTTGTATAAAAAAAGATAAATTATGTTTATCTTTATAACAATAACAAAATTGTGTTATAACATTAATTGGAAAAATAATATTATTTATCAATTAATATATTTATTTTTAAGTAGTTATATGATATAAGTAATAAAAATTACTACAATGTAACACATGTAAGTCACACAAGTAGCAAGTGTCATTCTAAAATATATAATAATATATATTCTTTGTAAGAAAATAAATAAAATTTAAAATAATATTTCTTATTAATTTTAAAATTTAAGAATAATTATTTAACAAGTACTCGTGTATTACACGGGTGTTGTACTAGTTTATTATTTAATCACAAGTGCGAGATCTTAATATTAATGGAATATTTGTTACTTATTTGCGCAACTCATGTGTGGCAATAGTTTGACAATTTTGTTCCAAATTAATTAGAGCACGATTGGATACAAAATTTCTCAAAAATATTCCAACATTTTTAACTCAACTACTTCTTTAGACTCAATTTTAATTCAACCCCACTATCATCATATTATCAATATAATTAAATAATATTATCAATCATTCATACACACCACGTCAACTTTAATTCACTATTTATCCACTCAAATAATTTTAACTAACCATCACTTCAAAACTTCTCTCTCCTATTTTACATCAAATTATTTTTAATTATTTTATTTTAAATATTATTTTAATATATCCATTAATAATTAACCATACCAACTTTTTTCAAAATTAACTAAACCAAACAAAAAATCCAAATAAAACCAAAATTTATTATATCCAATAATCATTCCGACATCAAATAATCATAACGATCTAGTTGTTTATAGGAATATTTGTAGCTTATTTACGCAAATGTAGATTTGAAATTTTGTGCAATCAATATAAGTTGAAAATTATAGCTAACGTCTAATATATATATACAGCAAACGAGTCGAGTCGAATTAAACTTGAATTCCAAACATACTTGTTTTGGCTTATTAAACAAACTCAAGATCAACTCATTTAATCTATCTAAATAGCCAAACTCTTACTCAAGTTATAACTAGTTGAGCTGAACGAAACTAAAAATTTCAAAAATAAAGTAAAAGTTCACATTCCTCGTGTCTTAACGAGTCGAGTTGAGTTCTACATTCATTTGTTAGCTAAACAAACTCGAACCAATCTATTCAAATCCAGCTCACTGCGTGCCTCATTGCGCAACATATGAAAATTAAATAATAGCCAACGTTTTCGAGATATAGACAAATTTTCATATTGTACAATTATTGCAATTTTGCCATGTTTACTTATGAAATGTATGTAGTCGTGTTAAAATGGGTTATCAACAACGGTGATTTGCGGCCTACCATAGCTTGTAACTTTCTGGGCTCAAGCCCACAACATGCGCTGGTGGGCCAACTGAAAGACGTCCCACCCAACCCTAAATTCCGTGGGGTTAAGAAGGCTACCCTATAAAAAAGGAGATAAAAAATGAAATATATTTTGTGTAATGTGTAAAAAACAAGTTTGATTTTAAATTAATTGATAAATCGGTTGAAATAATACTTATTTAAAAAAACAACTCAAACTTATGGGATAAACTTGAGCTTTGTGAAAAAAAAAAAAAAAAAAAAATGTCCTATCAAACCAAATTTGCTTGTATAGCTTATACAAACAAATTTAGGAGAGCATTATCTTTTACTATTAATAAGGTCTCTCTATAATCTCTAAAGTTTAACCGATTTAAAGCGGGTTGGGTTGGCATCTACATGGGCTTAAAACTATCAGCCCAATCCAACATATCATGAATGTCTATTGACAAAAATTGAACCAAAGGAAATTAGGTGGGTAAAGAATACAACAATAATTAACGAAAAATGCAAATTATATTGGGAAATTTTCATATTTCCTACTTGAATTATAAATATTTACAATTCTACCATGTAAATATAATTAATTATGTCTTTACTTAAAAGACCACATTTAATTACACAAATGTCTAAAAGGAGTTACCATATCCATTACACCTCAAGCCCTTGATTTCCGTTGCAGACCATATTTAACTACATCAATGCTTAAAAGGCATTTACTATATTCATTTAAACCTAAAAAAAAAAATTAGGTTCATTTTTTATCTTATATTTTTTGTTTTATCTTTGATAATTCATTAAATGGGTTTTTCAGTTTTTCAATGGTATATATATATATATATATATATAGTTTATTTTAATCCTTTTTTTAAATATTGTTCTTTTGAGAATATACCAAAAATATATTAACTATAAACCCTGAATATCCATACAAATAATAGTATTTAGAAAATAAACCAAAAATATACTGAAAAATATACTGAAAATAACTCTGAATATACCGAAAATATACTGAAAAATATATTGAAAATAACCCTGAATATACCGAAAATATACTGAAAATAACCCTGAATATACCAGAAAAAATATAATGTCGGTATATATACTTACAATACAAACCATAATGATGGTATATGTATTGTATATGTTTTTCATGATTTTACTAAATTTAAACCACACATATAACGAGATATACTGAATATAAACCATACATATAACAGAGAGAAACGATACAAACACGATACAATATGAGGAGATAAAAATATACCGAAAATATACTAAATATAAACCATACAAATCTGCAAAGTTCCAATTACAGGGTGATCGATAAAATATGAGTAGATGAAGATTAATAACATGTTTCTTATTGTGCTTGGACTGGTGCAACCGTATAAAAACCCATGCCGGGACCGAGGACCGCCCCCGTCGAAGAACCTATACGTCCAGACCCACCACAACACATGAGCAGGGGAAAGCGCCGACTGAAAAAAAAAAAATTCACAGTCCAAAAATTTCACCCCTCTTCACAGTCCAAAAATTCCCATCACAATTATGTTCTAATAAAAGCATGAAGGTTTTGTATTTATTATTTATTACATAATCATAAAAAACTCAAAATTGTTTGGATGCAGTTTACTGGTTAAATTTGCTTAAGAAGTAGCAAATGCATATGCATCAAAAGAGTTGGATATAATTTACTCAATAAATATTGTTGATGAAGTTACAAAGTGCAGAATAAGTACACTACCTACAGCTTTTGTCACAAAAAAAAATTAAAAGACAAAAAATTAAAAATCCAATTGATGGTTACTATTGGATAAATTAGCATTCACCCCATACAAGGATGCACCAACTTTGAATATGTTCCTGAAAGCAAGAGCAACAAGGGTTGTGTATCCACCCGCAGAACCCCCAGTGATGCATAATCTTTGACAATCAACTTTTCCACTATCAACCTTCAGAAGCATATTCGTCACCACAAATATAATTTTTGAATGAGTTTGGATGATTTTGTGTGAGGATTTTGCGAAGCCGGACACTAGACCTAATCTGTGGTGAGTCGTCGCCCCCGTTTGTTGGAATTTTTCGAGGAGGATGAGTGATTTTAGTTTTGGCCATTGAAGATGAATTTTGGGAGAAGTTGTGGAGCGATTTTGCAGAGAAGTAGGGGTGGGTGGTTTTGGCAGGGATGATTTGAAATTGATTTTTCCAACTTTTTAGGTAAGTGGATAATTAATTGATCTATAAATCTCATTAGCATTTATAAAGATACTAAAACGGTTATCATTGTGTGTTGGTATAATTGATAATACTTTAGCTTGTTTAGGTGATTTTAAAAATAAAAATGAAAGGAGCCTAAAATTGTTAAAAAAATTAAACATGTCAGTATGTGATGCAATTTCCTCAATTATATTCCAATCTTTGTAGACCTAATTCATATATTGACTTGTTACAGTTCGAACAAGGCTCACCTTAAATTAACCAAGCAGTTAAGGTTCACTAAGGCTAAAACATAATTTTGTGTGTAATTTATTACAACTCAGTTCGTTGAGGTTCGAGTTCAACGCACTAAGGTTCAAACTCGATTTTATAAATCAACGAAACTTAGGGGGGGGTGTATAATTGAGATTGCAAGTGACATTTTGAAACGTAATATTTTTAGATTTTTTAGGAAATATGTGAAATCTTATGTTTGGAAGTGGAGTTTAAAGTGAGATTTCGTATAAGGTTTTTTTTTTAGAAATTCAGCCAAATCTTTAAAAGTCTTAACAAATATTGGTCTCAAAAAGGTTAAATACCCTAGGATTTTATAAAACTTTTTAAAATCCCAATTGAATACCCAAACTTTTATAAATCTTAACAAATCTATATTGATTACACCAGAATTTCTAAAATTTTAAAAAGTATTTAGAAATCCTAATTGAATACACTCTCTTAAGCTCTTTATTGATAAGAGAGTCGAGCTAGAGCTACTGATTTTCAAGCATGGGTTCAAGAATTTATCCAATCTAATTGCTAACTAAACGAATCGTATAAACTCAAACTTGAGTTTTTATTAAGTCAATCCGTAAGATCCAAATTCATGTTTATCGTATAATTTTTGCGTTCTATCTAAATGTGCTTGCCAAATATGAGAAGAAAACCCTTAGAGTATAGACTTGTCCTCTCCTTGAAAAACTTGGTAGTTGATGCAGCGTGTGGTAGACAAAAGGGAATAAGAACTCAAAGAACTCAAGAGAAATTTTATTTAATCGTAAAAACTGGTTTTATCCCATAGAAGGAGTACAATAAATAGAGACCCAACATTCCTAACCCTATTAGGTTATCTTGGAAAGCAAGATAACTAATTATTTAATAATAAAA
The DNA here is from genome assembly GCA_902706635.1 of Striga hermonthica. Taxonomy (NCBI): domain Eukaryota; kingdom Viridiplantae; phylum Streptophyta; class Magnoliopsida; order Lamiales; family Orobanchaceae; genus Striga; species Striga hermonthica. The sequence goes on from CACSLK010003174.1 coordinate 2,282,379, forward strand.
AGAAACATAAAATAGATAGGAAATAAATAGGAAATAAACAAACTAATAAACTAGATACGAAGCCGGTCGAACTTGTCCAAGAAAGCCATTGCGGCTTCATCTCCATCATTCCCCCCGGGTTGGGAAGGATTCGCCCTCGAATCCGACGCGGCTTCATCCCCATCCGAATTATCGCCAGTAAACGGGACCAAATGTTTGACGTTAAAAGCGTCAGAAGTACGAACATGAGAAGGCAGGAGGAGATGGTAAGCATTCGGATTAATCTTCTCGATAGCTTCCACAGGACCAATCTTGCGGGCCGACAACTTGTTGTACTCGTGGGCGGGGAATCGATCCTTAGTCAAGACCGTCCAAACGTAGTCGCCAACCTCGAACTCCAAATGTCGACGGCGCGCATCGGCCCGCTGCTTGTAAGACGCCGTCGTCTCCTCGAGCCGAGCACGGGCTGCCACGTGACCCGCCTGAATGTCGGCAATCACCTCAGCCGCTCGCTTGTCCTCCGAAGCCCGAGACGGTAAGATAACAAATCTGAAGGTCCTCGAGGCAGCAAGCCATAAACAATGTGAAAAGGGGAGAACCCGGTGTCGCGACAAATAGCCGAGTTATGGGCGAACTCGGCCTGGCTGAGGCGTTGGTCCCAACTCCGGAGGTTGTCGCCAACCAAACACCTAAGCAAGTTTCCCAACGAGCGATTCACCACCTCCGTCTGCCCGTCAGTTTGTGGATGATAAGCGCTGCTAAAGTCCAGACAGGTATTAGCCATACGCCACAAACTGCGCCAGAAGTGGCTTACAAACCGAGTGTCACGATCCGAGACGATGGAAGAAGGAAGGCCATGCAGACGATAAATTTCCCGAAAAAACAACTGAGCGACGTGGACCGCATCTGTTGTCTGTTTGCATGGAATAAAGTGCACCATCTTCGAGAATCGATCAACCACGACAAAAATCGAGTCAAACCCCCGCTGAGTACGAGGCAAACCCAACACAAAATCCATGCTAATCGCAAGACAAGGCTGGGACGGAATCGGAAGAGGGCGATAAAGACCGGCATTAGACGCAACCCCCTTCGATACCTGGCAAACCCGACAACGACTCACAAACCGCGTGACATCACGCCGTAGAGTCAGCCAAAAGTACGACCGGCTCACTAGCGCGACCGAGCGATCCCGTCCGACGTGGCCCACCCCATGCAGCTCAGCAATAAGCTTAGGACGGAGGCTACAATCCGGAACACAAAGGCGAATCCCACGAAATAAGAACCCATCGCCCATCGTGTAGTCCTCAAACGGGACAGTCTCCAAGCGACACATAATCGGCCCAAAAAAAGAATCGGCCCCATAAACCTCACGAAGCATGTCGAAGCCAACAACAGACACGCGTAACTCTGTCAATAATAACGCATGGCGGCTAAGAGCATCGGCCACCTTGTTCGTCGACCCTGAACGTTTCTTGAGAACGAATGTGAATTGCTGCAGAAAGGCTGTCCACGAAGCATGTCGGGCAGAAATGTTGTCCTGGGTGGCCAAGTGTCGCAAAGCATCATGGTCAGTGTAGAGAACAAACTCCCGGTGAAAGAGATAATGTCGCCAGTGCCGAACTGCCCGAACAACCGCATAGAACTCAGCATCATATCCACTGTAACGAGAACGAGGGCCGGAAAGCTTCTCACTAAAGAAGGACACAGGCCGTGCCTACTGACTAAGGACAACACCAATACCAACCTTAGAGGCATCACAAGACAACTCAAAAGGACGAGTGAAATCCGGTAAGACCAGAACCGGGGCGGATGTAAGCTTAGTCTTGATGAGAAGAAAGGCCTCCTCAGCAGCTGATGTCCACGTAAAAGTCTTCCCATGGAGACAATCAGTAATCGGAGCCGTAATCGAACTAAAGTGGGAAATGAAGCACCGATAGAAGGAAGCCAAACCGTGAAAGCTACGGGCCTCTGTGAACGTGGTAGGAGTCGGCCACTCCCGAATGGCGGCCACTTTGGAGTCGTCAACCCGAATACCCTCGGCAGAAATAACAAATCCCAAGAAAAGCACGGAATCCACCATAAACAAGCATTTCCGAGGTGCCGCATAAAAGATTCAGCTCGGAGGATGAGCAAAACCGACCGAACATGCTGCAAATGCTCCTCAATCGTACAACTATAAATAAGTATATCATCGAAGTAAACAACGACACACTTACCAATCAACTCCCGAAGCGTTTGATTCATAACCCGCATGAAAGTACTAGGTGCATTGGACAACCCAAACAACATCACCAGCCACTCAAATAATCCCTCTCGAATTTTAAAAGCAGTCTTCCACTCATCACCCGGGCGGATCCGAATCTGATGATATCCACTCTGGAGATCTAATTTTGAAAAAACTGTCGCGCCATGCAGTTGATCCAACAAATCATCTAAGCGAGGAATTGGAAATCTATAACGTACCGTGATTTTGTTGATCGCCCGACTATCAACAGACATTCGCCAAGAATTATCCTTCTTCGGAATCAGAAGCGCAGGCACCGCACAAGGACTCAGACTACGGCGAACCACTCCACGGTGAAGGAGTTCCTCGACTTGCCTCCTCAATTCCTCGTGCTCAGCTGGACTCATGCGATAATGAGGCCGATTAGGCAGAGAAGCGCCCGATCAATGTTGTGTTGAATGTCCCGCAAAGGTGGTAAACCTGGAAGCTCGTCGGGGAAGACGTCGGCAAACTCGGTCAGTAACGGGCCAATGGCCGCCGGTGGTGTCCTGTCCTCCCCGTGTCCCGTCCGGTCATGTCCAATCAAGAGGAGCACAAGTGGTGCGGTATGCATCTCCTCCGCAAAAGCCGCACGTGACAAAAAAAGGACCGGCGAAGGAGAGGCCGCTGGCAAAGGACGAGGAGGTCCCGGGTGCAGCACAACCTTCACACCCCCAAAAACGAAACTGTAAGTATTAAGACGACCGCAGTGAGTAGCATCACGATCATATTGCCACGGACGACCCAAAAGCAAATGACAGACGTCCATCGGGACCACGTTGCACCAAATCTGATCCCGATACCGCGACCCAATGGAAAACGAAACCAATACGCGCCTGTCAACCGTAACTGCCGAGCCCTTCTGAATCCACGCAAGAGTATAAGGCTGAGGATGAGGTTCAGATGTCAGGCCCAGCTTTTCCACCGCTTCCTTTGCAAACACATTCTCACATGAGCCGGAATCAATTATAAATCGGCAAACCCGATCCCCCACCGTACAAGTGGATTCAAACAGATTGTGTCGTTCCACCGGAGTGCTTGAGTCCCGTGGAGCCAAACACGACCGTCGGAGAACAAGAGCCCGACCCACGTCGCCGGTGAGATGCTCCTCCACGAGCTCGGGCTCGACGTCAAAGACCGGTGGTCCGTCGTACTCCTCATCCGCGCCATGCAACTCGGTATCATCCGAAAAAAGAGTACGAGAACCACGTGGACATGTCGCTTGACGATGCCCGGTTTCACCACAGGCAAAGCACCTCGTACCGGAACCCACGCGAGACCCACCTGCCGCGGGCGCCGAAGGACCCTGGCCCGCTACCCCAGCCCGAACTGCTCCTTAGGCCGAAGTCGATGCGCCCAGATTCTGTCCAGGGCCAAAAGAACGGTCTGCTGCTGCCGCTGAAGACGAGGCCCCACCGCGTGCGTTCGATGAAGAGAAAAAAGGAGACCATCGTGCTTGCTGTTGTTCGACCATGACAGCACGTTGGTGAGCGTCCGAAACCGAATCCGGGATAAAAAGGTTCAAAGTATCCTGAATCGAAACACGCAAGCCCCCCACGTATCGGGACACCAACTGGTCCACCGTCTCCCGAACATCAATACGAGTGAGAAGCTTATAGAATTCTTCAGTATACTTATCAACCGTGCGATTATCTTGCCTTAACAACTGGAACTTTTGGTAAATAGTAAGAGTATAATTAAATGGTAAAAATTCACGTTCAAGATATTTAAGAAATTTAACCCAAGACGTGATTTTCGGTTTACCCATACGATGCCGCGTCCCCTTTAATTGCGAGTACCAGGCCGCTGCCCGTCCCCGCAAACGAGTCGCGATGAGAGCCACTCGACGATCATCGGGAACCTCTTTGAAGTCGAGAATAGACTCCACAGCGGCGAGCCAGTCGAGAAACTCCGCGGCGTCGAGCCCGCCCGAAAATTCCGGCACCTCCACGCGAAAGCCAGCCTCCCAGCGCGAGTCGCCCCCGTCACCACTGCGACGTGGCCCGCCTGGAACCTCCCAGCCCTCGTCTGCCCGGAACTCCGCACGCCGCTCGCCTCGAAAATCGTCCCGTTGGTCCCGTCGAGCGCCGAAGGGGTTGATGTCTGACAGGGTGTCCTCTCCGCTATCCTCGTGGCCGTACGCTGATCGTGGTGACGGCGGCCGGGTCCCCCCGACCGGTCCTCTTCCGCCACTCCCGCGCGTCCCGCTGCGACCACCCAGGCCATAGGTGTCACGATTCGTCTGGTCACCGTCATTCATGTTACGTATCGCAGCCAGGATTTCCTCGATCCCCTCAAAAAGACCTTCAACTCGGCGATCCACCCGTTCGATTTGGAACAAAAGATCATATGTCCGTCGATCCAAATCCTCGAGATGGGCATCCCGACGTTCGTTGTCGTTTCGTTTTGGCGGCATCTTGAATCGTCCCGACAGCTGATACCAACTGATGCAGCGTGTGGTAGACAAAAGGGAATAAGAACTCAAGAGAAATTTTATTTAATCGTAAAAACTGGTTTTCTCCCATAGAAGGAGTACAATAAATAGGGACCCAACATTCCTAACCCTATTAGGTTATCTTGGAAAGCAAGATAACTAATTATTTAATAATAAAAAGAAACATAAAATAGATAGGAAATAAATAGGAAATAAACAAACTAATAAACTAGATACGAAGCCGGTCGAGCTTGTCCAAGAAAGCCATCGCGGCTTCATCTCCATCAGTAGTTGTCTTCTGTCTTAATTTGGGATCCGAGTGAGCAACCGATCTATGGTTGCCCTATTAGACTTATTATCCGCGAGTGAAAAGCCAGAATTTTGTATGTTGTTTGTCGATCGTTTGTACTTCTATTTTGATCTATAAATTTACCTTCATCCATAAAAAAAAAAGAGTCTAAATCCAACCTTTTACATCCATCACTCACAAACTACCTAATCTGCATTGCTTTTTATTTCTTTGCTTAAAGATTTGATGATTTTACTAAAAACAAACCTTTAATTAATTTTGGAAATTTTAAAGCCACAATTTATAAATAGATAGAACTATTAAAATGATGTGAAAGAAACCGTTCCCAAATTGCAAACTCCCCAAAGCACAAAAAAATTGCAAATACTTAGGTGCGTCCTGGCACACCTAGCAAGGTATACCAATTTTTTTTAAAATAAACATGTTTAAACATGTTTATACATATTAATTTTATAAAGTAATATGTTTATTTTATAAAGTAATATGTTCATTTTAATCTGCCTTGCCTCAGCCGGTGGGACCCACCACCTGATCCTTTACCATTTACGGATTAAAAAAAAGTACCATCCGAAACAGAACCCTCCCCCACTTCCCACATGCGCGCGTCAGCTACAACCGCAGCCACCCGCCTGAAAAATCCCCCCCACCGTGCGGAGCAAACTCGCCAATCGCGTTGCCCAACCAAACACACCCAAATCACAACCCGACCCGAATCACAGTACCTTTTACTAACGAACTGTAAAAAAACAGAGAAGATGATACATACACACAGATACAGTCACGACGAAAAAGATCGGAGAAGCTACAGAGAGACAGAGAGAGAGAGAGAGAGAGAGAGAGAGAGAGAGAGAGAGAGTTGAAGAAAAAAAACCCCGAAAACCACAAATCGAAAAATTCATTTGTGAATCAAATCGCCCCGATTTTTCAAACCCCACTATTTTTATTCCACATTCTTTATTATATATATACACACAGAAATTGATGGGTGGGATTAGACAGAGAGACGGGAATTATTGTTTTTGTTTTTGGGTTTGTGGGTTTATATTATTTCAGCTCTTTGAATTCTGTACTCACTGTTGTCCTTTCCTTGCCTTTATCCCAACTCACAGCACCGAAGAAAACAAAAAAAGTTCAGAACTTTTATACTGAGTAATTAATATTTTTTTTCGTACAGTTACTCGTAGTGGCAGCAGAACAGAAAAACTGTTGGCTTTTTTATTTATTTATTTATTTTTTTTTATTATTTGGTTCGCGAGTGTTGTGTCAGTAATCAGTAGCTGAAGTTTTTAATGGTATTTTATTGTGGTATTGACACAAATCTTCACCGCACATCTTTGTCATACTCGAGCTTCTGTGGGTATGTTACTGTGACCAAAAGATTATCTTGAGCTACACAGAGAGAGAGAGAGAGAGAGAAAGGGTGAGGATTGCTCAAACTTTACTCTTCTTCTTCCTTTTTTTTTTACACTTTATTGTTTTTGTTTCGAGTTACGAGGAAATGGGTAGAAGGGATTTCCCGATTTTGAAGATAATTCAGAAGCCCTAGGTTTATATGGGTTCTGAAATTCTTGCTTCTGTTGGTGTTCAATGGTGGACGATTTGTTGTGAGGTGCTGATCTGCTTGAGTTCTGATTTTTTGCTGAGCTGGTTAATTTATTCTGCTTTCGAAGTTAGTGGGTTTTGGGCGTATGGGATTTTGGAGTAGGATGGATATTGATGAAGAAGGCGGCAGAGGAGAGAGTGGCGGCGAAGGAGATGGTGGCGTAGGTGTGAAGGCGGAGAAGAACTCGCCGGAGGTTGAACGGAAGGTGCAGCGGAAAATGAAGACTCCTTCTCAGCTGGAAGTTTTAGAGAGAACTTATTCCAGTGAGTTTCATTTATAATTTCCTGTTTAAGCATTATACTGTTATTACTGTCATTATTATTGTCACTGTTAGTTTTCTCTATTTTATTTTTTATTTTTCGGTTTCGTTTGAATTTGGTTGGAAGGCCCCAGCATTTTCGTGCAAACTGTAATATAGACGGCCTAGAATCTGTTGATTTCAAGCATTTTTCTACAACTGGATTTAATTTTACATATTTTGACTACTTAATTCATTGATTGCCTGATGTATTTTCATGTGCAGTGGATTCACACCCTTCAGAGGTCCTGAGAGCCGAGCTTTCGGTCAAATTAGGCCTTACTGACCGGCAGCTCCAAATGTGGTTCTGCCATCGGAGGTTAAAAGACCGAAAGGCCCCCACCGAGAAGAAGCTAAAAAGGAGTGCCATGTCAGAGTCCCCCGTCGGGATTGCTCATGAAATGGTGGTAAAAATTGTTGACGTGGCGAAAGGTGGCTGCCCGGGCTTACATGTCTATGGGAACACGAATGTGCAACACAAGCAGCAAATGAGAGTAGCTCATAAAGGTGGGACAGCTGTGCCTAGAATATCAATGGAGTCGCCGCCCATGAGGAGGCTCTATGAGCCGCCATTAGCCGTATCAGAACAGAGAGCGATTATATTTGTGGAGGCACAGTTGGGGGAGCCATTAAGGGAAGATGGGCCCATTCTGGGGATGGAGTTTGACCCATTGCCACCTGGCGCATTTGGTGCACCAATTGGTAATATCTGTTTTCCATAACATTTGGGTTTTAATTTTTGATATGCTCTTAGGTTTGTGATTTAGTTAGTTTCATACTTTTATGCTCATACAAGTTTTTTTATTGGAAATATATGCTTGTCTAGTTTCACGAATCTCAATCCTGTGTTGGCCACTCCCTAGACTGGTGTCGATTTTGGTGGCACTTAACTTTGATTTCAGAGTAATAGATGCATCTCCTTAGTAGAGATAGTTATTTGCCAACATTTTGTGGGGTAAATAGTTGTCGCTTTCCGTTTGTTTAAGACTTCAAGTGAATGAAACCACCAGATTGAGCTGTCTCACTGATGGGAGTTTCTATTGCCTTGGTCATATGTGTAGGTTTCCCAATTATTTTTGAACCAGTAGAATAGATAAATCAGGCTTTTGAGGAAGTTTTTTGGATTTATGCAAGAAGTTGGGAAGTGATTCTTGGATAAACACCTATTAATAATTGAAGAGAACATTAATGCTGGTTTGCAAGTGAGATAAGCAGCTCATCAATACCGTGCAAATTTGTGCAAAGGAATGTGGCTCAATTGCGAAGAAGTTCCTTCCGGAACCACACAGAATCAGTAAAATAATAATGAGAGGTTCAATGACAGTTTTGCTCGAATTTTATTATTTTTAGTGAAACGTAGGTCTCAAATGTCTTAACTTTTCACAGGCACTTGTATATGGTTAAATTGCTAAAAATGTGCCCGTCTTTGGGACTTTGAATGTGTAGACATACATGAGGTGATCCACTCAATTAAATACCTGTAGCCATGCAATTATTTTTTTCTCTCACCTTCTTAGTTGTATGGTTATTGTAATTTCCATTTGTTAAATTTTTAAACTTTTGTTTATGTAAGCATATAACATTCTGTGTTAGTATGTTACTAGCCTGACAATTTCTCATGGAAACAGTTTCATTAGAACAACAGAAAGTAGCTCGGCGGTCTTATGATCAGCAATTATACGAGAGGGTTGAAGCTAAACCAGTCAAGGTTAGGAACCTTCTTTGGAAGCCTATTTAGTACTAATTTGCTAGATGAATCAAGATTCTTCATGGTATTCCGAGTAGTTCCTTTTCTTTAGTCTGTAGTACAGTAATCGTATATTGTTTTTTCTTAAATATGATGGTTTTAGCCATAGCTCTTTGTGCCTGCATCTTCTGCTATGTGTGACTTCTTATTCTTTCATTTGATGTGTACGTCTGCAATAATGAAATTTGAAAGTGCATATTGAACCATAATAGTAGTAATAATAATAATAATAATAATAATAATAATAATAATAATAATAATAATAATAACAATAATAATAATAATAATAATAATAATAATAATAATAATAATAATAATAATAATAATAATAATAATAATAATTTCAAATTGACTGTATACTACTCCCTTTGTCTCATAAAGACTGGCCACATTACTATTTTGGGTGTCCCACTAAGGTTACTTCAAATAGAGTATTTATAATGTTAAGTATCATTTTTTCCGCTTATTTAATACAAAATAGAGTTAAAAAAAAGTATAATAATAACTATTTTAGAGGGGTATATTTTGTTTTAGAAGTTATGTTTATCCCACATTGATTAGTTCATGCGTTGTTGTTTTGCACAAGTGTGGGTTGGGCGCCCTCTCCATTTGAGCAAGTTTTTCCGAATTAGTTCTGCCCAGACCCATTTATCATGGTATCCGAGCACCCAGTTGGTTTTGTTTGTTTGAGGCAATCTTCGGTTTGGACCTGGCCCTTTTGGTTTGGCACACTGATTGTGTTTTCTTATAAACCAATGATTGTGTTTTCTTATACTATGTGAAAATCAATATAAACTTATCTTTGTGGTTCCGGAAAAAAGGTAGTTGTTTTCTTGCGAAGATGAACCAACTAGCCCGGAACCTGCATCTACATTTCTTTTGTATGAACAAGATTGTCTCCATATATTGTGGATATTTATTTTTCCGTTCGTCTAAAATATTGTTGGGACACTAAAATCCATTTTTATCAGGGTACTTCAGGGGCTCTCCATGAATACCAATTTCTCCCAGAGAAGCCATCTGCTAGGCATGATGACACCTATGACCGAGCTACTCTGCAACATTTTTATGGTTTGCCTAATCCAATATCCAACACAAGATCTGTGATGCACTGCAATGAGAAAGTATCATCTGAATATCTCCAAAATCAAACTCCTGGCTTACATATTTTTCCTCAGCAAAGCATGCGGGAGGTTTGCTTGTCTCCAGGGCCCAGGGAAGTTGATATTCCTCCTTCAATGGGCTCCATGGCGAATGCCAGCATTGATGCTCATCTTTTTGTTCGTCCAGTCACTGAGTTGGCCGGTAAAAGTATTACACCAGATAAGCGCATCATTCTTGACCATGAAAGGTTGGAGAGGAAGCGGAAGGTGATTTTCTCCTCTCTCTCTCTAAATTCGATTCTTTTTAGTCCAACACGAGCAAATTCTCTTGTGATAGATGTGCAGCAATAAATGGACACTCCATAGCTATCTATTGCCATGCAGACTGTCAAACAATTGTTTTACTTAGCCTTTGTTGTGTATCAGCTCAGTTGAGGATAGTTCATTAGATTCTGCTTCAGGATAGGTTGATTGTTCCTCAATGCTTTCTTGCATTATGAATCGCAGGCTGAAGAGGCTAGAATAACCAAGGAAGTCGAAGTTCATGAGAAAAGGATAAGAAAAGAGCTAGAGAGACGAGATATTTTGAGGAGGAAGGTAAATTAAATTATTCAGCTCCTTCCCTCTTCTTTTACTATGGTTTACGTTTCCTTCAATTTTCACGGCTACTAAGTTGATTAATTTCTGTTTGTCTGTGCAATGATCTTTTGCTGACAACTTTATTGATTATTCTGTAGAGAGAAGAGCAGATGAGGAAAGAGATTGAAAGGCAGGACCGTGAATGGCGGAAGGAGGAGGAGAGGCTGTTGCGTGAAAAGCAGCGTGAAGAGGAGAGGTTCCTCAAGGAGCAAAGACGTGAGATGGAAAGAAGGGAGAAATTCCTACAAAAAGAATACATAAGAGTTAATCCCAGTTCTTTCTTGGTTGAGTTGTTCATGTACTTTTTTCGTCCCACTAAGATGGGCGTGTTTCAATTTTGTCCATCTCATATTATAGGCTTGTATCTCCCAATGGAACATTAGTTAGTTAGCAATTTGTCCGAAATACTTCTCTTTAATACACTTAATTTCAGTTGTAATTTAATATTGTAGCATTTACATCAAAGGTAGCATAGGAAGAAGAACAAAAGGACGGAAAAAAACTGTTTTCACTTGAGGGCGAGATTTTTTTTCTTGAATGATCAGAATATGAAAAGAGTTCTGTTCTACTGGGAGAATGATTTGGAACATCAAAACTCAAGAAATAATATGTTTTCTGAATATGTGGGAAATATTCTATAAAGGTATCTCAGCTTGCCTGAGGGAGAGAACTTTCCTTTTTATCTGGTATGTTGCAACGTTAAACCTGGTCATTTAATGATCTCTTCTATCTCAGGCAGAGAAAATGAGGTTGAAAGAAGAAATGCACCGGGAGAAGGAAGCTGCAAGATTGAAAGCTGCAAACAATAGGGCGTCTGCTCGCAAAATTGCAAAGGAACCAACAGAACTGGTTGAGGATGAAAGGTTGGAACTCATGGAGCTTGCCGCCTTAAGTAAAGCATTACCGTCGATTTTGGCTCTAGACAGTGAGAACCTCGACTTGATTAAAGGTATTTACTGGTTTTCTCCACAATAATACTCTTCTGCTCTCTTTTTCTTACTCAGTCAATGCAGTTTTGTATATTCATATGAAATGTTAAAATTTTATATGTTTAAGTTTGGGTGGATTATGTTTTTCTGGCAATTAAGTTCCTGGTGTTATTTCTTTAGAAAAGCTCCCAGAGTTCCCGCCTGAGTCGGTGCCCTTGAAAAGGCCTTTCAAAGTCCAGCCTTGGACTGATTCGGAGGAGAATATCAGCAATGTTTTAATGGTGAGATGACTTTTCCATCTCCCAATTGAGTTTTAATCCATTGTAATGATCATTACTGCTAGTGTGTTGTTGCGCACTTGTATAATATTTTCTTTCTTTACTTATCCCGCTGTATTTGTCAAGATATGTTAATTGATTGTTTATAGTCAGCAATACCAGCTCATTATCTATATTAGTCATATAATAATTGGACGAGATGTATCAGAGAGTATCTTATACTTATCATTCATTTTTTCAGTTGATATACATCATTTGTGTTTATTTCAGGGTTAATTGTTTAACACACTTCCAGACTACGGCAAACTTAGTTTTGGTTTTTAGGCATAACTTTATGTTAGTTGGACAAGATTTAGAAACTTCCAAATTGTATGTTGTCATTCTCCTGTATAAAAAATAATTTTCTTGTATACTAAGCATTATTTGACAGCTTCTAGATTTCGCTTAGAAATAATCTTTGTTTCCACGCACATCCGTGGAGCATACACAAATCATCGACTTTCTTGTATGACTTCACGGGTTATTCTCATTTGGAGACCTCATGTGTTGTGTGAAATTATGTAGGTTTGGAGATTCTTAATTGCTTTTGCTGATGTTCTTGGGCTCTGGCCATTCACGTTGGATGAGTTCACTCAAGCTTTGCATGATAGTGTAAGTTCTTAAGATTCCTTTCTTCAAAATTTTTGTTACAAAGTTACACTATATTTGTGCAGGGATTAAATTATTATTCTAAACCCCGATTGGAAAAACGTGCTTGCAGGATCCAAGGTTGCTCGGAGAGATCCACTTAGCTCTTTTGAGATGCATCATAAAAGACATTGAAGATGTCGCAAGGACACCTGCCAATGCAATGGCAGCAAATCAATGGTCCGCATTTAACCCTCTCGGAGGGCATCCACACATTGTTCGAGGGGTGTGTTTTTATTTTTCTGTCGTCTTTGCATTGATTTTTGGTTGCTATCCATTTTCTGTTAGTTATTCAGTTCACATAGTTTGTGACAGGCATATGCTTGGGGCTTTGACTTGCTTAGCTGGAAGCATCTCTTGACCCCATTAACTTGGCCTGAAGTCTTACGGCAATTTGCTCTGTCAGCTGGTTTTGGGCCAAAATTGAAGAAGCGGAATACAAAGCCAGCTCTTGCACACGATGATAATGAGGCACTGACTTTTTTTTTTTTTTTTTTTTTTCAATTTACTAGTGCTTCATGCACGTTGATTATATCTTAACTGTATCTACATGTCCCCATTTATAATAAATCTGATCTGTATGCAACTGCAGTGTGATGATGGTGCAGCTGCAATATCCGATCTGCGAAGTGGATTGGCTGCTGAGAATGCTGTGACTATTATGCAAGAAAAGGGTTTTCCAAATTCTCGAAGAAGATCCAAGCATCGGTTGACTCCTGGAACAGTCAAATATGCAGCATTTCCTATTCTATCGCTGGAGGGCAGCAAGGGACTTTCAGTACTGGAAGTTGCTGACAAAATCCAGGTAACTATAATGGTTTTAGTGTTGATGACAAAAGGTATCCTTTGAGTTTTGGCCAAATTGCTAAAGTTACCCTGCCAAGTTTCAAATTAACGAAGCACCCCCGGGATATGAAGTTAAAACATATAGCCCCTCAAATTATAAAGCTAAACCAAACCTCATGATAAATATGTAAATTTCAACTTCAATTTTTTTGTGTTTTAATTTTTTCTTTTTCAGAGCTCAAATATAGATAATGTAATTATCTTCATAGTTTACTGATATGTATGATGTATCAGTATATCTTATTATATTGCTGACTTGAGTTTATTGTTTTTATATGAAGAGATCCGGACTCAGGGATATAACGACGAGCAAAACACCGGAAGCATCCATTTCGGCTGCTTTGTCAAGAGACACAAAGCTGTTTGAGAAAACTGCCCCTTCGACTTACTGTGTACGCTCCCCCTACAGAAAGGACCCTTCTAAAGCTGAAGACATTCTCTCGGCCGCCAGGGACAAAGTCGTCGCTTGCCAAAACGGAGTTGTAGAAGAAGAAGAAGAAGAAGAAGAAGAAGAAGAAGAAGAAGAAGAAGAAGAAGAAGAAGAAGAAGAAGAAGAAGGAGGAGGAGGAGAAGAAGAAGAAGCTGAGAAGGAAGACTTCGCAAGGGATCAAGAATCCGAAAGTGATGGCGTGGATGATCCCGATGTTGACTTGAATGTTGTGCCAAACCCAAAACCGAATGAAGCTTCTCATCCTGGCGAAAATTCTACAAATGCCCTTGGAAATTCGGAAGGTGGCGTGACCTTAAATCGGTCGGTTAATGAGATAAAGACCAAAGGAGAAACTAGCGCTCCATGCGTGGAAAGTATTGGAGTTGAGCCTGAGATTGCTGGTCGGGATCTTGAGAATATTGTAAATGATGAATGCGGCCTAGGGGAACAATGGGTTCAAGGGCTTACTGAAATGGAGTATGCGGATTTAAGCACTGAAGAGCGTCTGAGTGCGCTTGTTGCCTTGGTCAGCATAGCGAATGAAGGGAATACTATCCGTATTGCATTGGAGGTAATTTTGTGGTCCTAGATTTTTGGTTTAAAAGTTTAGGGCGTGCTTGGATACAAATATATCCGCTCAAAACGAGTTTTTTTATTAACCGTGGTTAATTTTAAAAAAGATGTATGGTTAGTTGTTAGGGGGATTTTATGTTCATATTAAAATAATATTTAAATAAAATAATTAAAGTTGATTTGATGTAAAACAGTAAAAGTAGGAGAAAGATGATTTGAACTGATGATTAGTTAAAATTATGTGAGTGGATATAGTGAATTAAGTTGATGTGATGACTAAGAATGATTGGTTGATATTATTTTATTATATTGATAATATTGATGGGGTTGAGTTAGATTTTGAGTATGAATTGAGATTATTTGTATACAAACACACCTTAAGTGGAGATTACAGTGTTCCATCTTTTTCACTCACATTAATTTGTATACATACAACTAGATACAATATAATAATAAAACATGAGTCCTTTTTTGAGTCATGATTTGGCATCGAAGTAATAAGTAGAGAGAATTCTTGATACTACAGCAAACTAAGATTTTGAGTCCAAACTCATCACACTAAAGATGACCCTTTCGGCTTTTGTACCAACTCATTGCTAATTTGTTCGAGAATCTTTTTCAGGAACGGCTGGAGGCGGCAAATGCGCTAAAGAAGCAAATGTGGACTGAAGCCCAGCTTGATAAGCGTCGCATGAAAGACGAGCACATTTTGAAGTTCCAACATCAATCATCGATCGAGCACAACAGGAGAAGCCCAATGGTGAGCGTGTATGTGGAAAACGAGTCATCGTTAACGAACTCTGTGTTCCGACTGGTCGACTTGAACAATCAGCAGAATGAAGAAAATTATTGTTATAGCAGTATTATTAATGAAAAGAGTCCCTTAATGCATGATTCCTTTCAGCAAACTAGTGAGAAGCCACGATCACAGCTAAAAGCTTTAATTGGTCACCGGGTTGAGGAGATTTATGTGTACAGATCATTGCCTCTGGGAGAGGACCGGAGAAGAAATCGGTACTGGCAGTTCATGACATCTCCATCTCGAAATGATCCAGGATCCGGAAAAATATATATTGAGTTATGCAATGGCACTTGGAGAGTTATTGATTCAGCTGAGGTACACTTCTTTTACGTGTTTTTTTTTTAGGTTCAGCTATAGCCTATAGTGAGTGTTATGCATTTTTTATATATGATGATTGTTCTGATTATGATAGTGTAGAGATCATAAAATCGTAAAAAAATGAGAAATAAAACTGAATTATGATGAATAATTATGAACAGTCTGACATAATACTCTGGTATGCTCGTCAGACATTTTATGCCTGCCCCAAATGCTCATCCGAGCCACACTTTATTTTAATGGTAACACTCTTAATTCATTTACTTATACAGATAGCCAATATAAACTTTATGTTAGTTGTCTGCTAATTATATTCCTTATTCGCTCGAAGTGAAACTTATAAATCCTGTTGTTAGGCCACAACTCTTTTATCATCTTTTGATTTTTGTATACATTCAATGGATCCTGCATTGGAAGACCAAAATCAGAAGTTACTACTGTCATTATACTTAAATTTCTGAGAAGCTTTACTTTTTACTGCATGTAGGGTTTTGATGCTCTGTTGTCATCTTTGGACGTTTGTGGGATTAGAGAATATCATTTGCGTTCCATGTTGCAAAATATAGAAGGATCATTCAAAGCATCAGCAAGAATTAACTTGTTACGGTCGAAATCCATTCTCCATTCTGGTGAAGATTTCACGAAAGAAGTCAAACACAAGATGGACTCGTATTTTGAGCTTGAAAACAATGGAAACGAGGAAAACTGGGTCGTGGCTAGACATAAGGATTTTAATTGGCTTTGGGAAGAATGCTTCGATTCTAACGTATCGGGTGCTTTGAAGTTTGGGACAGTTAGGCGTGAAAGGCTGCTGGATATTTGCACGTCATGTCATAGCTTGTTTTCTTGGGAGGATATTCACTGTCCTTCCTGTCATAGGACTTACAAAACTTCAGATATGCATTTCAGTTTTGCAGAACATGTTTGCCGATGTGAAAGGAAAATGAGTGAAGGGATTATTAAAGGGGTCTCGCTCGATCTTTCGCTGCCCCCGAGGGTTAAATTGCTGAAAGCTCAGTTGGCTTTCATTGAGGTTAGGTTTAAATTCAATGTCTGTAAGCTCATTTCTATTAAGTTGTCCGTATGCTCAAGTAATTTCAGTTTTTAACTTGTTTTTTTTTAGGCCTCGATTCCTTCCGATGCTTTTAATACTGTTTGGTCAGATGAGTATAGAAAATCTTGGGGTAGAAAGCTGTATGTGGCATCAACAGCCGAAGACCTTCTTCAGGTTTTCTCACATTTCCTCATATGAAATGTATCTCAATTGTCTTTATTCACTCAAATTTAACATTTTTCACGTTTTATGTGGACTTCGATTGGCTGCTATTCAGACTCTGACATTGCTTGAAGATAGCATCAAAAGAGAGTTCTTGTCATCAAATTACGAAACCACATCTGAGCTGTTGAACTCGTCTGAAGCTTTTGGCGGTTGTGTCGGAACTTTGTGTACGCCTCGAGAGGTTTCAGTACTTCCTTGGATACCTTGTACATTGCCAGCTGTCGCTTTAAGGCTTATGGAACTTGACGTATCTATTTATTACAGCCCCAACCAGAAAGCGACTCGTCAAAATGAACATCATGAAGCTGGACATTTCTCTGTAAGTTTTATCATTTTTTTTTTTCGGTTTATTCTGTTGCCCGTAAAATTTCACCTCAGTAATTAATTTGCATATCTGCAGAAATTTCCAATGAACTACTCGTCTCAATCCAGAATTCCACAACAAGATAACAGTTGGGCCGAACCTGTAAATGGGCTCCCAATCTTGAAACGTGGTCGTGGGCGCCCGAGAGGATCCAGCCGGGCGGCCCGTTTAGCCTCAAAGCCCAAGAAAAATCCCATTTTAAATCCTCGTGTCAACCAATCAAACGCGGGCCGAACAAAAGATAAAGATTATGATAATTTCCCATCACTCCCCACCTGGAAAGGCCGGAAGAAAGGTCGCCACTCGACCGCAGGCCAGCGAGAAAGAAGGGGCAGTGGCAGGGGTAAAATCGTCTTTTGCGACGCTGCCGTTTTACGGCAAGATGGGAATATGGGCGAGGCCGGTGAAAATGCCACCAGTAGTTCCGGAAGATTGAAATTCGATGAGGGCGATGACGAAGTCTCAGCTGCCGGTTTATCGAGCAGTGTCAGGCTCGATAATTATGACAGTGTTGTCGATGATTATTACGATGAATGTAATGAGGAGCAAAACCGGGCAAACGGTGGAGTGAAAAATTGGGAATTTGATACAAGTTCGGATGAACCATCGTCTGAGTCGGAATATAGCTATTAAATATTCGGCAGCTCGATCGGGGGACAAGTTAGGCAAATGTTTGAACTTAGAATGGAAAATGTTGCTAGTGTAGTATAGCTAACTTGAACTGGTTTTTAAGTTGTGGTTTTGGGATGTTGTTGTTCCCTAAAGAGGTTGGGGATGAAAGATTTTTGCTGCTAATTTTTTTGTGTTTTTTGGACCTATTTTCAGAGCTCTTTTCGGGTATAGTAATCTCTTTTTAATGGAGATTCACATCCTTTAAAAGTCTTGGGTATTCAGTTGAGATTTTAAAAAGTTTTACAAAATCTGGATATATTTAGCTTATTTGAAATTATGATTTGTTACGACTTTTTAAAATCTGCTGGAAATTCAAAAGAAAAAACAATTTCACTTCAAATATCACATTCAAACTTAAGGTTATGTTTGTATACAAATATATCAACTCAACTTAAAATAAAGTTATTTGTTAACTAGAGTTAATTTAAAAAAAAAAAAATGTATGGTTAGTTGTTAGAGGGGTTTTAATATTATATTAAAATAATATTTAAAAAGAAAATAATTAAAATTGTTTGATATAAAGTAAGAGAATGGTGATTTGAAGTTATCAAATAAGAGATATGTGATTTGAAGTAACGGTTAGTCAAATTATGTGAAAGGATGAACAGTAAATTAAAGTTGATGTGATGTGTAGAATGATTGATTGATATTATTTAATAATATTGAGAATAGTAGAGTTAAATTAAAGTTGAGTTAAATGTTGAGTATGAATTGAGTATATTTATTTTCAAACACACACTAAGATTTGGAAAGATTCTACCAAAATCTGAAAATTTTACAAAGTTCCAAATTTTTATTTTTTTTTAAAAAATATCACTCGAAATGCTAAACGAGTATTAAATAAAAATATTATTTTGGAAGGCGTTTGCAAGACAACTTTATCTTAAGAAAAACATGATTATTATTGAGACTTTAATTTTTTTTATTTTTTTTGTTTAATTTACATTTGTTGAGTCATTTTCATTTTATTGAGATAAACTGAAATGATTATTTATTATTTATTTTTTAAGCGGGAATGCGGAATACTGTTTTTCATTGTTTTTTTTTTAATTTAATTTTATTTTATTTTGTATGTACATTTTAACCACCTTTATTTTTTTCGACAGATTAATAATATTGGTGAAAAATGATTTTCTTGAAATATGTGTGTGTGTGTGTAAGGTGGATTGGAAATAAACCCACCGTTTTAACACAATCTGTTGTTTTTTAGTGAAAGCATAATAAAATCTTCACATCTTTAACTCACAATTTTCACACGAAACTTATTATCTTGTCACCACAAAATATTCACCATATGACCAATTTAGTTGACGTTTAAATTCCAAGATCATGTCTAAATTGGACAAGTAACTTGCACAAGTGGTATATAATATTGGTTTTGGATTTTATTTTTTTTTTAAAAATTTTGGAACGATAGAGATATTATGTAACAAAAAAACGCACAAAGTGCAAAGAGAAATCAGCCAAAAATAAAAAGTACGGCTGAAAAGACTGAGAGGACTGATCCGAATATTGCCTAGAGCCTAAACTAGCAACACTAGAATAACAAACTCGCAACTATACAAACACAACGAAAAAACTACGAAAACAATCCCAACAGTATAATGTGCTGATGTACAATCTCAAAATGATAGTAAATTCACACTCAGGCGAACAAAGGCCAAACGAGCTTGGTAAGAAAATAACATATCATCTTATTTAGGGGCTGACATGACATGAGAAGAGAAAGGAATACCTAAAAACCCACCAATCTCATGTGGCCTTTTTGTAGCCTCACAAACAAATTGGACTTTTTCACTAGATTGTTCATTTTTTTTATTTCAACTTGAATGTCTCATGCACTTTCAAATCAAGATAACCACCAAGAATAACCAATTAAAAAAATAAAAAATGAACAATAACCTTATAGTAATTGAGTTCTATTTTAACTTTTATTTCAAATCAACTTTAATTTTTATATTAAAAATTTGATTCTTAAATTTTATATATTAGCCGAAAAATTACTACTCGATCATGATTTTCTTTTTTTTTTTTTGGTATGATTACAAGGATTATGTTCTCCCCAAATTCGAACGCACCATTAATCGGACTTGCGTAAGTTTAGTTAAGTAACTTACAAAACTTTATTAGAAATAAAAATCAAGAGTTGAATTAAAACCTTAAAAAAATAGGAAAAGGCAAAACAACGTACTAACAAAAGAATTGTAATTGATAACGAATTATCATTATTGTAAGAAACGGGGGGAAAACGAGTTCGGTCTTACGCACCAAAACATAAAAAACCCAGATAAAACTTAAGTGATGTTCCAATCTAAGACCAATTAGACATATTTTTCCTGTATAAACGATGTGTAACAACTCACAAATTATATTTTATATCAATTGAAGGATGTTTAGAAATAGAGATAGTTTGTCAAGTTTGTTCAGGACATGATAAATACCCAATTGCTATTTTTTATGCCTGTCTTAGTCTAATTATTAAGCCTCATCCAATTGCTCATTTCATTTTTAATTTGTTTTCCTAAAATAGAATCTTAATTATTGAAATTCAATAAATCAAGTCCTATATTTTCCCACCTAAAAGAGAAGAAAATATATAATAAAATACACTAAATATAGTAGGAAAAAAAAATAAAAAAATAAAACAATCAATCAATCACCAAAAACTTTAAAATTTCACATGCAATGTTGAAACCCACCTGAAATAGAATGGATTTAACAGAATATGTGAACAGTAAAATAACAGTGTAAATCAATAAGGTGAAACAAAAAAGCAGTGAGTTTGACAAGTGGAAATAAAAGGCAGGGGCCAGCCCTAGAAGATAGTGGATTTTTTTTTATTTTTTTTTATTTTTTTTAATTTTGTTAGTCCAAATCTCATAATTTCCCAATTCCACTTATAAAAAAGAAAATGCTACAGTCTCATTACGGAATCATTCTGTCGGTGTTTGTAACCGTTGGATCATCATGTAACTGTCGGGAATAATTAATCTAACGG
>CACSLK010003174.1:2303037-2332312 GCA_902706635.1 Striga hermonthica
TCCACTTATAAAACAGGAAAATGCTACAGTCTCGTTACAGAATCATTCTGTCGGTGTTTGTAACCGTTGGATCATCATGTAACTGTCGGGAATAATTAATCTAACGGTTACAAACTCTGACAGAATTGTTCCGTAACAAGACCGTAGCATCTCCCTATAAACCAAAAATCCTAAGGCTAAATAGTAACCTACCTCACATAATGGCCAAGGTTGGTTGAATTATCACTTTATTTTAGTTTTAACTGGATTTGCTGAATAATCATAGTTAATTTAAAAAAAATGATTAAATCAAGCATTTTAATTGGATTTATTGAATAATAAGAACTAATTTTGAAAAAACTGGTTGAATAACGTTTGAGTGAGATTTTGAGTTTGTATCAAAATAATATTTAAAATATAGTGATCAAAGTTGATTAAGTAGAAAAATTGATTTTGGTCGATATTTAAGTTAATCATCTTTCAATCAATATTTAAAATTTGAGTGATTAAATCATGAATATTGTAATCACTAAATTTACATAATGTGATACATAAATATATAAGATAATTTTAGATATACTATTATATGGATTAGACTTTAGTTCATAATTAAAATAATAAAAGAAGGTTACATTTGCTAATTAGCTGGACTCATGAGCACTTTATTTTTGGGTTATGATTAACTGAAATTTCTCAAAGTTTTAAGTTAACATGTGCTCTGTCTCAACCCCCAACATGATTGTGTGGCCGCCCACTTTGCTTTTGTATATCGTGTGACGGTTGATGTAACATCAGTTTTGATCTATAAAAAATTTATTTTACTGATAAAAAAATAAAAATAAAAAAAATAAATAAATAAAATTGGAATCCTTATAATTGATGGTCATGATCATATTGAATACTGAACCTCTTATTAAAGATATATACACTGCAACAATATGACCAAAGCAGTAAGGTTTTTACTGACTCCCTCAAAAGTACATCTGAATTATTAGTTTATTTTTGGGACAATGAAAACCCTCTCACTCGTATGTAATAAATAAAGAAAATATTAAGGGATCAAATGTAGGGTAGGCCTTAAATTTATTTTTAAATTAGATAGAAATATTAAAGGTATATTTATATATAATTTCTTATGAATGAAGAAATAAACATAGTTGGATATTACTGATTATTATTGATACGTACCACATGCTGGATTCGGCCTGATTTTCGAGTTCCTCACCGGTTGAACGTCTTTGTACTTGCAAAAATTTTCATATCGGATGAGTTTTCTGGTGAAGAGTCTTTAATGTTTAAGTTAGCACTGTAAAGAAGATGAATGTTGTATTTATGTAGAGTAATAAATAATGTAATGTGTTAATGGACATATCGCACTCCCTTATGTAGAGGAGATGATACTTGTTGCCCAAGACTGTCCGAATGGACAACCCAAATTGCCCGATAGTATAACTCGAACTGCCCGATTCTGTTAGGCCATGTGTGACTCTTAACCCCTTTAGATTTCTTCTTATCTCTTGCTGTCACATTAGACTGCCTAATGGTGCGACCAACTCGAGGTCTTTTGAAGTAGAATGTCGTCTACTCTTGGCTCAAGTGTTGTCCAATCATGTTTACACGTCGAGTCTGCAATATGCCCTCTGAGAGCCCTAACTCGGTGTGTCGTTGTCCTTTCGAACCCTTCATTCCTTTCAACCTGAAGATGCCTTGTTGATGTTCGACCTTCGGGTGCTCTGCTTCGACCACTTGGTTCGTTCAACGTGATTGGCCGGTTCATTGTGCTATTCAAGGTATGGTACTCTATATCAATTTTGATATAGTATGATGTGATATGAAAATCAATAGTTAATTGTGTTGTGAAAAAAAAAAAAAAAAAAAAAAAAAAAAAAAAAAAATGATGAATAATTGTTTACAGAGTACAGACATACGAATGAGTGAATAGTAAGTTAATAAATAAATGAGTAATAATGATTGATTAATTTAAATTTATATTAAGAAAATTGAGAGTAAAGAAAAATAAATAAATATTTGTGATAGTATGGAGATCCAAAAGAATATTACTTATAGTAATAAATATATGAGTGAATGAAAATGAGTTATAATGGATGAATAAAATGCATTCTTAATTGATGAATAATAAAATGGATTTGGATATATGCTTAACCATGTGTTTGATAAAAAGATATAATACACCATAAAATTCGTGCCATTTTGAATAAAATTTATAATATTTTATTCTTTTAAAAAAAACTATATATATACATATATATAATTGTAAGCTAAGAATTTAATGTAAAAATTATTATATTCTTTTTTCCTGCTCATTTTTTCAGCTAATTCTAGAAATAAATTGTTGTAGTTTACACTAATTATGTGATCATATTTTATTTTTTTACTTTATTAAATAATGGCTACTGCTAATAAATCATAAAAAGTCACACTGGATGATAAATGAAAATATACACCTATAAAATAATCTATTGCAAAAATATTTTTCAAACTACTAAATAAAATTACTATTTTTTTTTTCAACTGATGATGGGATTTTTTATTAAATTAAATTACTTATTTATTATGGCATAACCAACTCTGTTTAAATTTTTATCATAATAATAATTTCAATATACTTTTTTTATGTAATTAATTGGTTATAATCAATTAAAATTGCAAAAGTTATATTATTGTTCATCATTTACCTTATGAATTTAAATAATATATTATATACATATATACTTATAAAATTTTTCAGATTTGTTATGTACCGTAATGTTCTCCAACTCACGGTGGACACATTTGTGATGTATTTTTTTGAACATATTAACATCACCAAACAATGTGTACATGCCACATAAACGGTTGACATATTAACATGTGCCCACCGTGAATAGGAGAACATTACTGATGTTACGTGTATGTGCACGTGATCGAGTACTAATAAAAAAATCAAAATATTTTTTTTAATAATTTATTAAATTCAAAATATATGTGTATGCTACTAGTGTATAATACAATTAAAGTCATGGAAAGATTAACGTGATTATGGTCATCACAAGCTTTTTGAGTTCAACTCTCGTTCTCACTCATCACCTCATTAATGACCGTTTTGTTCTGAACAAAGTTGGACTGTTAGAGCAGACGAAGCTCCTCGAGCGCAATCATGGAGCCTCTAGCTTAGGGTTTGCTCTAACGATTTACAGTAAAATAGAAAAAAAAAATAGCAGTTCTCACAGTCACGGACCTTGTTTTCCGTCGCAGATTTGCGAACTCCACCGTTAACCACCACCCGTTTCGATCGACGTCGCCTCGCCGCGATTTCCTCCGGCGCCGTTCGGGAAGTGAATAAAGCGAGGGTCCCGTAAGTTCAAAATCGGGCGAATTGTTAGATTTCTCTGCGAATTTTGTTGGGTTGTTCGTGCTTGTGATTTTGGGCTGGCGGTTATGGATATGATGCATTTTGATTTCGTCACTGTTTTTTTTTGTTTCAGCCAAGATGAAGTTGCTTGTCCTGAAGTATCTGTGAGAGTTTGCACTCTGGCTGGACTCTGATTCTGGGCTGGGGAAACTTGCGCTCGAGAGCATGAGGTTAGTGAAAATTGGTGAGATTTGGTTTTAATGGTGTAAGCTTTACATAAAGTTGGTAGGATCTTGTAAGATGCTCAGTGAAACCGGGTGAGATTTGGTTTTAATGGTGTAAGCTTTACGTAGAGTTGGTAGAATCTTGTAAGATGCTCATGAAACTGAGTGCGGAATTTGGGCTGTTTTTTTCTCTGTTGGTTTCATTTTCAACTGATTGGAGCAAAGCTATTGTTGATCATGTAATAGATGAGTCGGGCGACCGTGTAATTTCATTTTACATGGGCTTCTGTTTTCATCTGAATTTGACTGTTTTGTTTTCAAACGTAGCTACACTTGAAAACTGGAATGGAGGATTACTCCAGATTTCATGTAGTTTGTATGAATGTAGTTTCCTACATATTGTTATCTTCATATGAAGATTAAAAAAAAATGTAAGTTTTGGGGAGAAAATCCAGCTAACATAGCATTTATCATGCCTATATCAATGTAACCTTTAGACTATCAACTCCCGATAGAGTGTGTTTGCGCCTTCTTGATTCACTTGACAAAATTGTTTCTTGGGGATCATTGTAGCTGCTGGGTATGGAGATGGACCCGAAAATTAAGGCTCGAA
Organism: Striga hermonthica; assembly: GCA_902706635.1. NCBI lineage: Eukaryota > Viridiplantae > Streptophyta > Magnoliopsida > Lamiales > Orobanchaceae > Striga > Striga hermonthica. The sequence continues at coordinate 2,307,206 of CACSLK010003174.1, forward strand.
TCTCGGATAATACTGGCGAGAAATCAGAGATGAGTGCAAATGCTAATTCATCAGGACAAGTGGATAAAGTGGATGAAGAAAATAATTCTGTTACAAATGAAAAAGCTCCCCCAGTTTCTACACTCGGAGGATCAGGATCCAGCTTGATTCAAGGAGATGATACTGTGACTAAAGGAGAGAATTTGTTGCCCAAGTCTTCGAGCAAAGTTGATAAAGGACGAAAATCATCATCTCGTTCGAAAACCCATTCCAGCAAGAAGAAAGTGAAGGTGACTCATGACTGTAAATTTTTTGCATGACCATCTTGAATACCAATGGTTTGACTTGATGCATTAAAGTTAATTATATATTGTATAGGTGGATTGGACACCCGAGTTGCACAAGCAGTTTGTGCAAGCAGTTGAACAGCTGGGAGTAGACAAGGCTGTCCCTTCCAAAATTCTGGAGCTTATGGGAATTGATTGTCTTACTCGCCACAATGTTGCTAGCCATCTTCAAGTAAACACATGCATTAGGCTTCTTCTCTCTCATTTTTCATTTCTATTTCAAACTTTTGTCTGAAATTAAAGTTTATGGTTGAAAATTTTGTCCCTTTTTTTCTTTCTGGGCTCGAGTACTCAGTTTGTCGGTTACTAAACTGCACGAGTTTTGTCTGAGCAAATTTTCTTTACATTTTTATCTAGTGTCTTTTCACAAGTGATCATTGACCATTTTATTTATCTTCTGTCCCCTATTGTTCGTTCCATTAGTTTTATTTCAGCTTAATGGGTTTTTCCTTGATTCTTCCTTGAATGGATTTTGTTTTTTTCTCTTTTTCTTTTTGTGCATGGATAAATTTAATGGTACAAAAGAACGCGTATAATTTATTATCGCTTACTATGCAGAAATACCGATCCCATCGCAAACATATGCTCGTTCGAGAAACTGAGGCAGCAGCCTGGAGCCGTAGGAGGCAAATGTATGGCAAAGAGAACGGGAATTCGTGGACTGTGCCGATCACACGTTTTCCTCCCGTTACACCAATGCCTCATATTAGACCCTTACACGTTTGGGGTCACCCATCTGTCGACCAATCATCAGCTTACATGTGGCCCAATTACGCGCCGCCATATCATCTTCAGTCGCAGCCTCCTCCGCCAACTGAACCATACTTTTGGTACCAAGATGTGAGTGTATTGTACAACACACACACACACACACAAAATGCTCGGTTTTCTTCCTTATCTTATCTAATGGCAATTTTGTCCATTTTTCATTTTGTGAAGGTTCCTGCACCTGGAATGCCTTGCTTTCCTCCACATTTTCCCCACACGGTACTTAACAAAAAAAAAAAAAAAACAAAAAAAACTTTACTCATAAGATTAATTTTCTTGTTTGAGAATGAGAAAAGGTTTATATTTGATCGTGCAGACGGTTGCAACTCACCCAGTACCGGGCTTTCCATCTAATTCGATGTACAGATTACCACCAAGCTTTGGAGTCCCCATCGGATCAAATGACCAAACTGTACCTGAACCATCATTAGACTCCCATCCGGTGAGATGATTATTATTATTACTTTTTTTTTTGGGTTTCTGAACATGACTAAAGTTAGCAATGCCAAGTAGGAACCGAACCCAAATCTTCAAAAAGTCGAGATATTCAACAAAAACCATGTCTCAAAAAATGGCAGGCCTACAGGAAATGATAGTTATGTTTAATGTGCTTGTTATTGCTTATCTGAATCATAAAAACCATTCAGTAATTGGTATTTTTACAGTTTTATCACATAAAACTTTCCCAAGATATCCTTGACGGGAGATCGTATGCAATCACGATTTTAAATGCTGGTTCTCTTTACATTTGCATTTTGCATGGGTGTAATTTTCCCTATTTTTTACGTCTGATTCTGTTTTAATTAGCAGTCGAAAGAGAGGATAGATGCAGTCATTGGTGAAGTTTTATCGAGGCCATGGTTGCCTCTGCCTCTCGGACTCAAACCGCCGGCTGTAGATTGTGTTTTGGTCGAACTTCAACGTCAAGGAATATCAAAGATTCCTCCCACCTGTTTTTAGGTGTAGCCCTTTTTTTTTCTCTTTTTTATTTGATAAGGCAAATAAGGGAACCTCTCTTAATCCATCTAAATGGAAATAAATGTGTCTTTTTGAGTTCTTCCAAAGGCCCTTTTAGTTTTTAGTTGTGAATTTTCTCGATCGACTCTGCTAGAGTTGAGTTGAGTTGAGTCGAGTATTTATCGATTATGAACAACTACTACATGTATAGAGTACAGCATGCTGTGGTATTTTTCCACACTTTGTTCTAACGGATGAAAAAGCTACCCCACGTGGTGTAATTTGTAGACTAATATAATTAGTTAATTACATGTTAATGTTAGTAGAGGTGGCCGCGGTTCGACTCGGACAGGCGGTTCAAGTTCAACTATTTTTAAAATTGAACGATCTGTTTCAGTTTCGAACTGGTGGAGCCAGAATTGGAACCAGTCGAGGCTGTTCAAGTTCAACCATTTTTAAAATTGAACCATCGGTCTCGAACTGGTAGAGCTAGAATTGGAACCAACGGTTCGACGCCGAAATTTTAATTTAAAAATTGATTTTTTTATTTATTATTATTATATTTTATTATTATTGTTATTATTATTATTATTATTATATTATTATTATTTTTTTTTTTTTTTTTAATTTTTCAATTCGGCCCTAAATCGACAGGGCATGTTCTGAATTCGAATTGCCGGTTAAGTAAACCGACCCGTATATATTTCCTAGTCAGATTTTAATTTACATAAAATGTGAACTTGAACCGGCGGTTCTAACCTCGCGAGTTTTGGCCAGCTCTTCATGTTTTAGCTTATTATTAGTAGGTACCTGTGCGATGCACGAAACAAATATATTAAATGAGTTATTTCATAGCATTTTTTGTTTAAGTCTGAAAAGTATTAGGGTTATTATCAATTTTCTATCTTTTTTTAATCAACGTTAAGTCTAAAAAACAATGGGGTTATAAACTTTTTTTCCACATCTTTTACAAACTTTAACAAATTTTAAATGGTGGTATTTGATAATTTAATTGTTTAGTATTTTTTTAATAGTAAAAAATTTGTTATGAATATATACATTATTATTTTGAATCATAGTTTACATGATGGTTATACCAATTTCATTATTTCCATATATGGTGCGAATCCCTTGCAATTTTTTTAATGTCTTTTAAATATAAAGTTTTAATTTTTATAAAACTATGCACCAACTACACAGCGAATAATATATTTTTGTAGTAAAATTAATTTAAATGCACCAACTATATATGCACCGAATGGTCCAATTTAGATATTTTTACATTCAAATTATTCAATGTTCAACTTTATTTAACAATGGCGTGATAATAATAATAATAATAATAATAATAATAATAATAATAATAATAATAATAATAATAATAATAATAATAATAATAATAATAATTTCACAAGATTTTAAAAGTAGAATATGATTTTTAATAACAATAGAAAAATCATGGTAAGTTGTATTGAAAATGTGTTATGTGATAAAACAATTAAATAAAATACTTTAAACATAAATAGAATGCATTAATTACCTTTGACTTTTCTACCTACTATTTTTAGTAAATATGATAGCTTTTTATATAAGTATAGATTACCCTAAAATAAAATCAAAATATTTTTGAAATTCAAAATTAAAGCTCTATTGGCGGGATTTTTCGAACTGTTTCAAAAGAAATTACCAAGTTTAATAATTTTAAAAAATTTAGGCGAGATTTTAGTTTATATTTCAAGTAAATAAAATATATATATATATATAGATATTTTATATTTTTTTGGTTCAGGAAATAGTTTTTGAGATATATTAAACAGTAGTTCTGATAATAGGTTAGGTGATAATGTCAAAACAAATATTTGATGTGATTTATTTTTTATAAATGTTATGAACTTTTACTTTAAAAGTATTGTAATCTAATTAAAGGTTGCAAAAATATTTATGTGGACAAATTTTCAAATGCCATTAAGAATCGTGTACTTTGAAAATTATAATAAATGGTTTACGAATCTGTGGATAAATGTTAAAATGCCATTAATGTGTTCTACATATTAGTGAAACAAAATCCTGATCATATCTATACAATTGCTATCCGATGTGCACAATGAATTGTGTGATTTTGTTTTAAATTTTCTAAAAATTCAAACAGGTCATTTATAATTTTTCCTACCTAATAAAAAAAAATCATATATGAAAAATATCATACATATATGATTTATAACAATAAAAATAAAAATAAATAAATAAATAAGGAAAAAAAAAATATTGAAAGTTGGAGATGTCTTTTCTATTATCCAGAACTATCAGCGTACATTGTACCAAAAAAAAAAGAACTATCCGCGTACACAAATTCTTTTCGCTCAAACAGAAAAACTGTTCACGCACGTCTCTGCCAAAGAATCGCTCAGTCCGCAACAAATTTGCCGACTTTGACGGTCGGAAAAGTTGCTGGGCAGAAACACGCCCGTCTCCTTCGCCGGACCAGAGTCACTCCTGCAAGAGTCATCTTCACCCTCTCGCAAGCCTCCTTCAGCCATGTCCAGCCAAAATCCGTCAACGACGTGATTCGTTCATGTCCGTCGCCACTCTCATTCAGCCCTTTGCGCAAGAGGCAACCTGTCATGGTGAGTTCATCCATCTCCAGCAGCCCGCACATAATTTCGGCCACCAACTCGCGTCCGGCACCGATCCGTTCAAGCCGTCTCGGCCCAGCACGCTCGTTCCAGCCCGCTCAGTCCGACGTAATATTCACGCACAATCAACGTTGGAAGTCCACTTCAACTTGGCCGCGTCACACGAAAAATCTCGCCCAATTGTTAATGCCAAAAATTTTGCCACAAATGCGTCAGTCATCTTCTCCGGCCTTCCTGCAACTTCCGATCGTCTTCTCCGGCCAGCACGTCATCTTCTTCGTCTCTTCTGGTCAGCAACAACATCTACCCTCAGAACACCCATGTCCATCCGGCACTTGGGAGCTCAACCACGAACAGACGTGCACAGCTTTCTAGCCGAAGCTTGGCCGAGCTCAGTCGAGCATTGCACCTCCTTCTCCAGCCGTCCCTAACATGGCCATCACTAATGAAATTCTTCAGCCTGTGTGTGCAACACGTTCGGTCCGCCCGGCACCCAACATGGGCATCACCCGGATCGACATGGCCATGTCCAGCACGTTCGGTACGTCCAGCACTCAGGCCGCCGGCAGCAGGACCGAGAGCAGCAACCGCCATGTCCCGACGCCCGTTTGACATGTCCCTGATGCACATGGCCGGAGATGGTGGCTTCACTGGACCGAGAGCTCGTGGCACTCGCCGGCAGCGATCTCGGCGGAGGAGAAAGTTCGGCTTTGAGATATGGGAGTTTATATGGAAGTTACATATGATAAAATAGATGGAATGTATTTTTCTATTTTTTTAAAAAAATATTTGAATTTAATTTATTTCCAAAAAATTCAGACACACATTTTAGGCGGGATATTCTCAAAATTTTGAAAAAAATACTACATTTAGTATATGTTTTAGTGGGAATCCAAATAATTTTTTAGTTACTATTTCTGTATTATTTAGGTTGTCTCTTTATATAATAATAGATAGATGCTTAAATTCTAGGTTTTTATTCATTTTCAAACAAATTCCAAATGATTACTTTTGAATGAATTGATTGTCTGATGGCACTCAAAAAAAAAAAAAAAAATAAATAAATAAAAAATAAAAAATAAAAAATAAAAAATAAAAAATAGACAAAGACATATTTTGGAATAAAATGCATTTTTATCATTATTTAAACAAAGTAAAAAGGATAAAATATGGAATTTAGTTAAAAATACATATAGTCATTGGGGAAATTGATTTTTTTTTTTATTTTTTTTTGTGCTAAATACAGAATGAGGATATGAAAAAAAAATGATTTTCTAAAAAGTCTATCATAAAAAATGATGAGATTCTTGTAGAAGTTTACTTAGGGGTGTATTTAATTGGGATTTTAAGTGATATTTTAAGACTTTAGAAATCTTGGTGTATTCAATTTAGATTTGTTAAGACTTTTTAAGACTTTTAAAAGTCTTGAGGTATTCAATTTGAATTTTAAAAAGTCTTACAAAATCCAAAGGTATTTAATTTATTTAACACTATGATTTGTTAAAACATTTTAAGATTTTGTGGGATATCTAAACAAAAAATCTTATACAAAATTCCACATCCAGATTTGACAACATTCCTTCAAAATCTGAAAATTTCAAAACATCTCAGATCATAAAAAGTCTTAAAATGTCACTTAAAATCTCAATCGAATATGTGATGACTTTTACAAAACTGTTTCCAAACAAGTACTAACTTGTGAAACTTCCTTAAGTAATGTAATCGAACCGAACGAGCCAAACTATAGCATTTCAAGCTCGTATTCGATTGTGTTTGAATATTGTTAGTTTTTGCGTTTATATTTTTGCGTAAAAACTTATGTTCGAGCTTTTTTGTATAATTGTTTGTCGAAGCTCGAATTCATTCATTTTCGAATATCTACGTAAAAAAATGTTTGATTAACGTGAGATATGCTCGTTCGAATTTGTGCGAGCACGAAAAAATATAATAACATTAAATTAATGTTTGCAAATGAACTAATGTTTGTTTGAATATTAAACAAGATTAACTTTATGTTCAAACTCAAATTGATTAATAAACGAACAAGCTCTTATCGAACACGAACGAGCTCTCGATCGAACTACACCAAATTATTGGCCCATGGAAAAGGGGATGGTTTAACTTTGGGCTGGTTGATTAAAAAATAAAAAACTTTGGGCTAGTTCATGAAGCCCATTTTCTTGTATCTCATTCACCACCCCACTTTAGATAGCTTTAGCTTTGTCGAAAAGGAAACCTCTTCATATATTTTGATTTCTTCACACTTTTAAGCTAATATATAAAGTTCCATCGTCATCTTCCCTGGACTCGAGCATCTGTTGCCCTCCAAATCCTCTGAATTGCTCTAACATATCCTAAATCCCCAATTTTAGTTTGATTCCCCACAGTTTGATTCAAGAGTTCGGATCAATCGGCACTTATTAGTTCAACGATTTTCAGCATCTTTAAGTAAATTATTAATGGCGCCCGCAGAACCGAGCAACGGCGGCAGCGCAGGCGGAGAAGCCACTAGAGACCAGGCGCCGGTCAAGGCTCCTTCGAAAGAGCCCAAGAAGAAGGACGATAAGAAGGATGAAGATCTTGTAAGTCGTAAAATAGTTTTATAATTGCTTAATAAGCTCGGAATGTGTGGGATTTTTACTTGTATTTGGCGGATGTCTGTGTTGTTGCTTGTGGTTTGGACTGTTCATGGGCTTAATGCGTTTTTTGTTGTACGTTTTTTTAGTCTGAGGAGGACTTGGCTTTGAAGCAGCAACTGGAGTTGTATGTGGAGAGGGTACAAGACTCGGATTCTGGACTGCAGAAAGTTGCGCTGGAGAGCATGAGGTATTTGTCTTTTCTTTTTTTTTGTTATTGTTATCAATTTATCATTTAAGAGAGTGATTTATGTTGGTTAATTGGAAATGTAGTTGCTTATTAGCTTTGGTTTGGATTGTTAAGTATTTTGGGAGAGGAAAGGGTGTGCATTTGTCTTTATAATTTCAACCCATTGATTTGGTTACTGTAGAAGCTGATGTATCTATTTTATTGACGTTAAGCTGTGGGTTCTACTGTTATTTGATTGTGATTTTAATATCATTTTGTTGTGTTGTCAAAGGTGACTTTGATATTATTGCATTTCGAGCATGTTAATAATGATGTACAATGGATATCAATCTAGTGCATGGATTTTGAATTTTCTAGCTGAACATGGTTCGGAATATCTTTCAAAGCTTAATCTGCAAAATATTACTGTTAAGTCAGGTTGAATAGATAAAGGATTTCTTTGTTCTTCTCCTTCACCCGTCGATATAACTTAGAGTAACTACTATATGAATGGGGCTGTTTCCTAATTTTTGGTGTCGGCTTTCAATTAAATAAAAAATTCGGGTACTGTCATGATAATAATAGAAACGGTTACCTACAGAAAAGAAAAAGAGCATCTGTGTTCTACTGTGGAAGGCGAAGGATACTGAAAAGAGAACCAAAGCATCTCGAAGGATAAACATTATTATTCAAATATCATTTATATGATGCATATGGCAGGAGCTATTCTCAAGCAATTAGCTAATATTTAGTTGAAAGCCTTCTCTTTCTTGAGCAGAACTAGGATTTCAATATAGAACTTATAATCTGTTAAACAAATCCTGTATTATTATCTATTAAGAAATTTAGTGGCTTTACTTTTCTTTTATTAGAAAGTCTTCAAGACCTTCAAATATTATGGCATTATTCTTTATATCTGGCATTTTATGGCTTCCATCTTTTATTTGATTATAATAGTAAGTTGTTTGTTTTGAAGTTTCATTATATTTATTCTACTATGTAGTTGTTGGAACAATATCTTTCCATTTCTTTTATAATTGGGCTGAGTTGTGTTTATTCTCTAATTTCGCATTTCTTCTGCAGGCAAGAAATCCGTACTGCAACCAGCTCTATGACGTCAGTTCCTAAGCCACTGAAGTTCTTACGTCCTCATTATGGGACTCTACTAGCTCGATATGAGAAAATGGCAGATTCAGATTTGAAGGTGATGATTGGTTATTTGATTATCTTGATTTTCCTTAGCATGGATTTTTCACACATATTTCTCGTCTGATTTTCCCTTTCATTGCCCCTTTCTAGAAATTGCTAGCGGATATACTTTCTGTTTTGGCCTTGACCATGTCCCCTGAAGGAGAAAGGGTACGCTGTACTATTTAAATCATACTATAGGATTCAAACTTTTTTTCCTTCTATTTTGTTGTGATACCTTGAGATATGGTAAAAGAGAGAAATTTAAGTTTGCTGCAATTTGCATTTACCTGCTTTATGCATCCCCTTTTATTACTGTCAAGATTTTGTTTACTGTGCATCCAATACGAAGTGATCTTCTGATGTTCCACAATCCTCTGTGAGTTGATGTATTGTAGATGTTTCATGAGTAAGTAAACTCCATGTGCCCGAAGTGTGCATACTAATGGATGAGGAACCTTTTGTGCTTCAGAATATTTTATGCAGAATTGCTTGAGGATCCTATTGGAACATGAATTGTTTCATATCAACTATATTCGTTTGCATCAATACCACGTTGATCTGTTCTATTTGCAGTGAGTTGTATCATTGTAACTCAATGACTAAGTTATAATATGTTTTTATTAATCAAAAATATTTCTGTATTTGACAATTGAAATGTTTTAATTGATTTGTGTAGAGTTTGGCGAAATAATAATCGGCAAAGACAATTGGAACTTATATTTTTTTTTTCCACTTTCTTTGAAGCTGGACGTACCGTAAGAAGAAAATAATAAAAGATCTTGATTATTGATAGCATGTATTTTATATCAATATTAGCTTTTAGTTCTTCTAGGCACGTGAAAGAAATCTGTCACAAGCGTGTTACTTTTCATGCTGATGAAGATTTATATATGCTGCCTTACGCAATGTATGTTTCTTTAGAGATCATTGCACAGCCGATATTTCATTTATAATGTCTTACAGGTTTTCTTGTGTGCTCTTTTTTTTTTTCTTTTTTTTTTGATTCGACTGATTGCAGAAATATTTACTGATTTGTGCTTGATTATTTTTTTGTGGAAACTTTTCCGTATGAGGTGTAAGATATTTTTTTCCAAATACTGCCATTTCCAGGATAGCTTGAAGTTCCGATTACTTGGTTCAGAAGGGGACATTGGTTCATGGGGTCATGAGTATGTCAGGTGAGGGTTTGCATTTGTCATGCCTTTGATAATTTAGTTGTCATCCTGTTTGCTCCTGAAAGATCCGGCTCTTAACTCACTGTTAGGAATGCATCTATACTTCCTCTGTTATGCAGCAAATGCGATTTAGAGGTTCTGTATTTTTACACATAAAATGTTCTGGAATTCTTTATAACCTTTTCCAACATTATCGTTATTTTCAGAATTATATCAAAATCACGGCAATAAGATATAATAATGAGTAGAGAAAGAGAGAAACATAAATTATGAATATTATTAGTTGATTAGGAATGTATTAGTCAAAACGTTTATGTTCATTCTCTAAATTTAAACTCTAAAATGACACTTGGTCCAAATTAGGGAGTATAAAATAAGTAACACACACACACACATATATATATATATATATATATATATATATATATATATATATATTATCACTTTGATTTGATTATTACCTTTTAGGAACCGATTGGTTAGTATATTGTTAATCCTAAATCTGGTTCTGATAAATGCAGGAACTTGGCTGGGGAAATTTCACAAGAGTATGCCAAACGACAGGTTAGAAGTTTTTTATTGTACAAAGCCTGACCCAATTGCTTGCATGTGGCTACCTTGCAATGTGTTTTCAGTTTTCTTGTGAAAACCAATGTTCCAGAAAGCAGGACACCGGTCATGTGAAATTGGAACTTATCCAAAAGTAATAACCAAGCATTGTTTTATTTTGTTTGCATTTCATAGAATACCATTGTTCCTAGAAAGCACAACACCAATCATGTGAAATTGGAAATTATCCCAAACTGGCAACCAAGTGTTCTTTTATTTTGTTTGCATTCCATTTTCTTTTTCCATGGAAAGCAGGCTGGAAATGTACTTTGGGTTCTGTTGATGAGTTTGTGTATAGAATTGGTAATTTACCTAGGGAAGTTAATGATAGAGTTGAAGGAACTTCCATTTTCTAAATATGCCTGTGCCTAGTGCGATGTAGGAAATGGTTTGTCCTAGCTTTCTAATATACCTGCATTGTTATTTCAGAGTGAAGAAGCCTCAGTTGATGATCTTATGGAACTTGTGGAGCAAATTGTTGCATTCCATATGAAGGTATAGCTCTCTTTCATTGCTTTCACTGTAGGAACTTTGGTTTTTTGTTAGAGCATTGATGGTTTGCCATAGGTTACCTGTACTATTCTTTGCATTTGAAGATATCATACTCTACAAGCAACTGCATTGGGTTTTTTCGTAACTTTAATCATTTAGACCTGCTTTTCATTCATTTCAATTTACGTATTTGCAGCATAATGCTGAGCCTGAGGCGGTTGACCTTCTTATGGAGGTACGTGAGCTACTCTTTCCGCTTTATTTGTTCCTTCATGTATGTTGCATGAGAAGCATACAAGATAAGTTCAACATATGCCGTTACCTTACAGGTTGAAGACCTTGACTTGTTAGTGGAACATGTGGATCATGCAAATTATAAACGGACATGCCTGTATCTTACCAGTGCTGCAAAGTAAGTGGATGCCTGACTCTTTTGTCTGTTGTTCAACTATTCACTTGTTTATCCATAACATCATGAATACCAAACTTGCTACTTATGCAGGGGTTGTATGATACGAATACTTCTTTTTCATCCAGATGTATCCTATAGTATATAAATTTTTGTATTTTGTAGAATGAGCCATAAGTTCAATGTATATATAGATAACTGTGTGATTAACTCTATGAGAGCGATAAACCATCTCCTTGTTCATCTGCTCGTCATGATTTGAAGTATATGGTTATAGAACTTTCTGAATATGGTTGCCTTTCGTCACCATCTTTACGGAAGCAGATAGTTGTTTTTCTTACTTACTAATTGGTATTATTCCTTGAAAGAGATTCAGTTATGCATCGGTTCTACTGTTTTCAAGAATTGGTATATTTGCTGCCTTAAAGCACAAGAAATGCAATGCTTGGCTTTTGGTTATTCGAGTCCCTTAAGTGGTTGCATCAATCACTTTCCGGCCTGGCTGCAGGCTAGTCTGAGCGTCATAAACATGAACTTTTATACTTCACAAGGACTATTAGATCAAACATATGTTAAGGTGTCATTATCTAATTTTATTGCTGCTTGTGCTGAACTTCAGGTACCTTCCAGGACCAGATGATTCGTTAGTTTTGGATATTGCTCATTCAATTTATATGAAATTCGAAGAATATCCAAGAGCACTTCAAATAGCCCTGTATCTTGGAAATTTGCAGGTTTGTACTTATTAAGTTTGTGAGATTCTCGTAGTTGTTGTCTTTATAATACTGAAAGAGGTTTATAAGAATTGGTTTTGGAATGTTGGTATTTAAGTAATAAGTATTCATGGTCTTGAAATCTAAATCCCAATTATATCATACTTGCCTTCTCTAATTAACTGAAATATAGTATATTCCTTAAGTCTGATTTCTGCCATTTTTTGCAGTATGTAAAAAAACTATTCGAAACTTGCCATGATCGTCTCACTAGGCAGCAATTTGCCTTCATTCTGGCTCGTCATGTAAGTCATCTGGAACTTTGCTTGGAACCCCTTTTACTTTCTATCAAGTTGGTACTTTTATCTTTTGCTTTTATTGTTTTTCTTGATGATTTTGTTGGGGGATATTTTCACTCTATTACCGGGGGGATGCATTTTCTTTTCAACCTCAAGCTCTTCAGCATTGGGTGACTAGTTTTGAATTTGATATTTGGAGTTTGATGAGGGTTTCCTGATGATACGTTTCTAGATGCTAAAACATGTTCTAGCTCAAAAATCTTGGGCATTCTTTCCAGTAACTTGTGATTGGTTTAACTGTGTAACTGACCATAAAGCTCTGAGGATTTCAAGTGGCAATTGTTGTGCTGTCGAATGTTTAGACCTAGTGATGTAATGTGTGTCACCTTGAGGTTATTTATTTAGCCATTATGAATTGTTGATGAGGCATAGTTATCCACCTTCTAGTATAAAGTTTGGGCCTAATTGTTCCAGTTGTTTATTGCACCCAGATAAAATCAAAGTCCTTCAGCCGTTATTAAGCAGTCAAAGGCAATAGTGTGTGCTGTTGATTTATAAAACGCAACCTGGGATATGTGAAACTTTAATGGCTTAACCCACTGATTGCAGTGTGTGAACTAGTTTCATTTTGTTTTGTCCCATGTAAGTTCCACCAGGCCCATGGTGTATGATTAGAATCTACTCATTACCTTGTTCATATAGGGTGTTCCCTTTGAACTTGATAAAAGCATGATCAAGGAAGATGAAGAAAGGGAAGCTGTGCAGGAGCTCATCAATAATAGCAAGTTGAATGAAGGCTATCTTACACTTGCTCGTGATATTGAAGTCATGGAGCCAAAATCTCCCGAGGATATTTACAAGGTTTTTCTCTGAGATACCATGGTTTTGTAACGAGTTTTTCAATTATTGCTTCTTTCATGGTTCTCTTTTCAGTGAATAAACATTTTTCGTCAGTGTAAGGTCTGCTAATATACTGTTAGCTGTTAGTATGGGTTGGTTTATACTTTTATATTTTCTTCTTTCTCACCTTCAGAGCACACAAGTTTAACTGAAAAAGAACGTGATTTGTTAGGCACATCTACTTGATGGACGTGGTACTGGTGGAGGAACTGTTGATTCTGCCAGGCAGAATTTGGCGGCAACATTTGTCAATGCATTTGTAAATGCTGGTTTTGGACAGGTTTGTCTCGATACATTATGGCATCAATTCGAATATTTTCAGTTTTTCCTTTATCTTTACTCTGTTTAGGTGTTTTGCAGGATAAGTTGATGACAGTTCAATCTGAAGCATCCAGTGGTGGAGGTTCTACCACTAGCTGGCTCTTTAAGAACAAGGAGCATGGAAAGGCCAGTGCTGCAGCAAGTTTGGTGTGTACCAGCTCTTGATTCTTTGGATGCTTCATCACGTGGCTTTATAGATAATCATTGTGTGTATCGATTACTGCAGGGCATGATTCTGCTTTGGGATGTTGACTCTGGGCTTGCTCAACTAGATAAATATTTCCATAGTACTGATTCACATGTCACTGCTGGTGCTTTACTAGGAGTTGGAATTGTGAACTGCAATGTCCGAAATGAATGTGACCCTGTAAGATTTTTTTTGTTAATCTCTCATTCAAAATCTTTGCATGGTATAAAACAAATTAGTTAAAAATATTTTATTTATGTATGCTGTGCATTCACCTAGAGGTATTTAAATTCTAATATCGTCCTGACATATGGAGTATGCCTGACATATAAAGTTCTTTAATTTTTTCAGGCTCTAGCTCTTTTGGCAGAGTATGTGGACAAAGAAGACACTTCAATTAAAATAGGTGCAATAATGGGCCTAGGTCTTGCTTATGCGGGTTCTAAGGATGAGCAAGTGAGTGTCTTCTGTCACTGGTTGGGTGCTGTGTTCAATTATACCTTTTTGTAGTTTAATTGCTGAAAATTCTTGTAGATATTCCATCGATGATGTATCTGCAGTTGCCTAGATCTGACTATCATTCTCTATTGTATTCTTAGGTTAGCAATTTAATAATGCCTCTACTTGGAGAGGGCAAGTCATCTCTAGATGTGATTGCGTTTGCTTCCATCTCTCTGGGCTTGGTATATGTGGGTTCTTGCAATGAGGATGTTGCCCAAGCAATCATATTTGCGTTGATGGATCGTACTGAGTCAGAATTGGCAGATCCCTTGGCTCGTTTTTTGCCACTGGGTCTTGGTTTGCTTTATCTTGGGAAAGAAGTAAGTTTATAGATCATTTCACGATGTTCTTTAATCTTATTGTTATACCATTTATCAGTTATTTGTTACAGTATCGATGCATTGGATTTCTATATGTGGACTTCAGTTTGCCAGATATATTGTCGTTAATATTTTGCCTATCTTGAACAGGAAGCAGTGGAAGCTACTACTGAGGTTTCAAAAACCTTCAATCAGAAAATTAGGAAACATTGCGACATGACCCTGTTGTCTTGCGCGTATGCAGGAAAGGGGAATGTTCTAAAGGTAATAAATTCTGCCTCAATTTTTTTCCTTATTACAAAAGAGAGCCTTGAAGTTTAATTTACAAGAAAACCCACCTATTTTCAACTTCACATCTAAAGCCCCCGATATTTTCTTCTGTATGAGGAATGGAACCCTATTTATTTGGAAGATTACTGGATTTTGTGTGTAGATTCTGCAAATATTACTCAAACTTATTTTTTCCATTGTCATCTTGTGTTAATCTGTTTGCAGGTACAACACCTTCTTGGTCAGTGTGCGCAACATCTTGAGAAGGGCGAAACATATCAGGGCCCTGCTGTTCTTGGCATTGCTATGGTAGCTATGGCTGAGGAACTGGGGCTTGAGATGGCTGTTCGATCATTGGAACATCTTTTGCAGTATGGTGAGCAGAACATTAGGAGGGCTGTTCCCTTGGCCCTTGGTCTGCTTTGCATATCAAACCCCAAGGTAATGTGTTACTGGGTTGTGTTATCTTCTCTGACGTAGCTTTTCATTTTCATCTGTAGTAATAGATACTGGTTGATTTTCTTCTGTGGTTAATTTTGTTTTCCTAATCTGAATAGGTCAATGTCATGGACACATTAAGCAGGCTCAGTCATGATGCAGACTCAGAAGTAGCAATGGTAAATTTGATATTCTTTTTTTTTTCACTCTTTTATTTGGATTGACTTGAGGGAAACAATCAAGTTATTCGAGTTACGGTTTTGTACATGCCAGTGGATTGTTTGTTAATTTATATAGTTCAATTTGAAATTTGCAGGCATCCATCATTTCGTTGGGTTTGATAGGTGCTGGAACCAACAATGCCAGAATAGCTGGAATGCTTCGGAATCTTTCGAGCTACTATTACAAAGACGCCAGCCTTCTGTTCTGTGTATGGATTCCAAGCATTTAAATAATAATGTGATTTTTATAAACATCCAAATATTCATCCGTAATTGGTAACAAACTGTATCAAATCCAAAATATGGTGGTTAATTCTGCAGGTGAGGATCGCTCAAGGTCTTGTCCACATGGGCAAAGGGTTGTTGACACTATCACCATATCATTCTGAACGTTTTCTTTTGTCCCCGTAAGTAATCTACCAAAATTCCATCTAACACATTGTAAATGTGAGTTTTAAGATTCTTTCTGGAGCATGGACTCGGCACTGGTATGTGCTTCGCTATAAAATGGAAAGAGAAATCATATTTTGTGCGTGTGTTTGTGCACACGCTTGTAAGTCTTAAGCTGTGTTTGTGTGTAGGCTTATCCTTTGTAAGAGGCTTATATATATATTAACCCTGCTGTAATTAAGGTAGACAAATATCATACTTTGTTGTTTGAAATAACCCATCTGGGAGGTTTGGGTTGGTGCGTAGTCTTAACCTTCATTGTTGGACAAATTTATGAATTTTAATATTTGATTATATGATTTAATATATATATATATATATATATATATATATATATATATATTTTTCAACTGGCTCATGCGTCCTTAACCCCTGATCTTGTAATTTCAGGACGTCACTTGCTGGACTTGTGATTATGCTGCATGCATGTCTGGATATGAAAGCTATCATGTTGGGAAAATATCATTATGTTCTATACTTCCTTACTCTTGCCATGCAGGTTAATTGATATAATATCATATTTGAAACATTTACGAATCATGTTATGTGTGGCCGTTATTCTTTTTTTATATTGTGTCCTTTTCTCTTCAGCCAAGGATGCTAATGACTGTGGATGAGAACCTTAAACCTCTTTCTGTACCTGTCCGTGTGGGTCAAGCTGTTGATGTTGTTGGTCAGGCGGGTCGACCCAAGACCATCACAGGTTTTCAAACTCACTCAACTCCTGTTCTTTTGGCTGCTGGTGATCGAGCCGAGCTTGCAACCGAGAAGTAAGTCCTTGTCTTTACAGTGTTAAAATTACAACAATCAAACTGCAGTAAGTAGTCAACTATTACACGATATTTTTGTATTTGCTAGGTGTTTATTTTATTTTCTCGAGCTATATTACCAGATCCATATTATTTTTGACTCAAAGGATATTCAATAAATCTGCAGATATATTCCATTGTCGCCCATTCTTGAAGGGTTTGTCATATTAAAGGAGAATCCAGAATACAAAGAAGAGAGTTGATGTTGGTTAAAGGTTGAACTTGGTTATGCAAAAAGGCTTTAACTGAATCAGACCACTTCTACCGTAAGTATTTTTCCAGTGGCGATTGATGTCTATGAAAGCTGATTCGGCCAGATTTCGCAATGCAAGATTTTGTGTCTGTTTCGTTCGATTTGGCGCACGAAGAATTTTATGTCTCGAAACTGATTGCGAGGGTCATACGAAATACGATGTTAACCTCATATTTCAAGTACTTACTATTATGTTCTAGTCTTGGTTCCGTTTATTTCTCTTACTGTTTGATTAGTACTGTTGTCGTAATGTATGTCGAGTATGGAATTTATTTGTTTATTTATTTATTTATTTTTTGTTATTGCTCGAGCTCGACAAGTATGCAAAATGGTGCTTGATTCGACTTTGGCAAAAAAATAAGAATGCTGGACTACATCTTGATGCTCGACATGACTTGAATTCGATTCGATCGTTTAACTAAACTTTAAATATAAGTGTACTATATTTACTCAAATATATAATTAAGGGTATGTTTGGTAAAACGAGTTAATAAGTTAGTCGATAGTTAATAAGTTTTATAGCTTATCAATAATTTTTGAGCTTATAATTTATAGCTTTTGACCACCAATAGATGAAAAGATAACCAACCAAGAAACATAAAATATGAATATCAAGCAATTCTCTTCAAATTCTGAAATTTGGTCTTTGTACATTATATCTGTAGTCACTTAATTTCATTTGATTAACGGATGTAATTATTACTTTTATTTTTTTTATATTCAGTATGAATGCTCTAAATAAAAAGTTATCAAAAAATAATTAAGCGACTTGATAAAATAGTTTTATTCCCTATTTCAGCACACTCCCCAATTGGTAGGGTTTTAGCTCTGAGAAAAACCTCGGTTATATCACTCACTACTCAGCTCTCCAAAAATCAGCATCAACAAAGGGAAAAATGGTTATGTCTGCCGCATCGACCGCCGCCAGATCTGTTCTCCGGTCGTCTGCCGTCCGTAGCGCCGCCGCGAGGTTCGCCTCCGAGGCCAAATCAGCTCGCTCCGCCTCCGCCTCCGCCTCCGCCTCCGCCCCCTTCCGCCTCCCATCCAGAGCTCCTCTTCTCGCGCACCGCGTCCTCCGGTACCTACTATTCTTTCCTTCATCACGCGATTCGATTGACGATTTTTTTTTTCGCGGTTCGAGGTTTAATTGTTGGAGATTAATATTCTAAAAGGAACCCCGTCGAATTGAGTGCGTGCCTGGAGTCGTTGCAGCCGTACCACACGGCTACTGCCTCCGCCTTGATGACGTCAATGCTCACTGTCTCCAGCTGCGGTTATGGTTGGCTGCCGGAAGGTACCGTCAAATATGAATGTTCATACTTTTGAAAATACTTCTGTGCTTGAAAGTTTTGTCCTTTTTTTTTCTTTATATTTTGATCTGATGACTGAATGATTGATGATGTCTCGTCTGCTGTTGTCCCTGTGATGAATACCTCTGCATAACTTGTTCATACAGCATTCTCTGATCTCTATTTCACGAGTAACACATCTTACTTCAAAGGTACATCAAATGATCAAATTCCCAATTTTCCGGCTCTCAAGAGAAACCTCAAACAAACAGTCAATGTTACTTTCACGAGTTGAATACATATAAAAATAGAACTAGAATCAATAATTAAGTTTTCAGATTAATGGCACTTCTTTCGACATCGTAATTTCTTGGTCTCATAGATATTAGGAAGGGCACAGTGACAAGAATTTGTTTGGGGTTTGGAACAGTAGTCACTACGTAATCTGTAGCACCTAGGACAATTCTTTTTTTATTATATCTCTTATGATGCTTATTCCATCTATCCCAAACAATTCTCTTGGAGTGATAGTCAGCTTCTACGTGAGCATTATTTATTTTTCTCAAGTACAACTCTTGCTTCCTTCTTTTTCTTTCTCCACAAACCAGTAAATGGTGATGAGTTGCCTAACCAATGGCTTTTCATTCTTGATTTTAGGCATCTAGCGAGCATAGAGCCTTCTTTTGCTGACCTTGTCCTCCTTTCATATCCCTGGTGAGTTAGTTTTCTCATTGTGAGTGTCTGGCCACCTGAAACATTTTAAAATCCTAGCATAATTTATTTATAAGATTAGCCAGTCTCTGACCCTCTCATATCTCTTCAGATAACCTATTCCTCGGCTGGCCTCAGTGTTGGGTTGCCTGTTTCTACATAGTGATAATAAAATCTTTTGCATGTTTTAATTCCTTATTTCATGCGAAGAACCATCAACTTTATATCTTCTACATGCCTATATACTCATTTTGTTTAAGTAGTCTATTCATTCATCCTGTTTGTAGGCCTTGACAAGACTAGATGAAGATGGAGAAGCAGAGAATTACTTTAGTAGTCTTTAATACTTTCATGCTGGGAGACAATGCTTTTACGTAGACATATTTTCCTATTTATACATGAATAGAATTCCTCTACGTTCTATTTGTCAACAGTTTATAACTCTTGATTTGTGAAATTTCATTTCCTTATATGTCAGTTAATTTCTTGCAATGTTATCCTTGTATCAAATTCTATTTTGCATATAAAGTTTCTTCTATGGAAGTTACTATAGTATAATCTCAACGATGATAGTGTACGTGCCAGAATAGTATGAATATTAGTGGTTGCTATAGGTGTCATTAGCATTCTAGAAATCTTTTAAAACAAAAATGAGTCTGATTGAAGTTTATGTGATGTTATTAATCAGCTTGCAATGATGAAGTGTGATGAACTTTGGAAGGCAAGGGATATTTAGTGTAGAAACTCTTCTAAACACTGATCGTCGAATGTGAAGAAAGTTCTCATTGAGCTGGTGAAGGGTCATTATGTGTCCAGATGTAGGAGAGCTGTTAGTTGTTGGTGTTTACTCCTTTTTTTTTTCTTTTGTTTTTTCCTCAAAAATAATGTTTGGATACAATAATTTCATTCCGTCTTATGCGTCTAGATTGCTCCTTCGGAGATTTTTCTTTTTCTTTTTTGTCTCATTACTCTTCGAAGCTAAAATTTCAATGATGTCATTTCTGAGAATCATTTGTTATTGATGTTTAGTTCATCCAAGTATTATTTCACTAATTTCTTTTGCATTAATCAGCTTGCAATGATGATTTGTGATCAGTTCCATCTTTCAAGGTTTGAAGCAAGGTTTCTGTCTAGAAGATGCACCTGAGATGAACATATTTCTTCTCTTGGTCTGTCTTTGTTTCTTTTAAGTTTTGAACATGACTTCTTACCAGTCGATATTCGTCAGGAAATGAGACCTAATATCAGCTTTGTACAACTGTCTGATGAGAAATTTGCAATTTATCTTACAGTAAGGTGTCTCGCGTGAATAATCTTGAGAACTGAATTTGTTATCTGAATGGAGCAAATGATTGTTTAGCAACTAAAGCAAAATTTGGAAGTCCCAATGGATTCACTCTCAAACTCGATTATTTCGTCCTTGGTTTCCCCAGGTTGTGATGATTTATAATTCAAGTTTTTTCTCGAGCACTACACTGAGTACTGGCATCTTGTTTGAAGTTCTGCTGTTGCTTGTTTTACTCTTTCCCTTTCGGTATGTGTATTGAATGACTGCTCGAGTTTGAGCTTCAGCCAGATTCTGTACTTTGAGGTACAAGCAGCAGTTATTGATGATAGATAATCATGTAAGTAAACTCATGTTTGGATATTAAAGATCAAATTCACTAGATTCTCTCAGCTACTTATTCTCAGGTGCTGTTTGGGTATTTCATTTCATACTAGGCTGAGAGATCCTGTCAATGGGCGTCGCTTGTAACGCGATTATGTTGGGAAGAAATATCGTACTTAGAAAAATGCGATATTCAGATGAATAATAAGACTAACACAACTTAGAGATTTAAGACAACTTGGTTATTAGTGATTACAAATAATAACCAATGGAAAAACAAGAGTGTTAATTATTCTATTAGTATTATCTTCTGATATAAGCATATTAATTACTAAAGAAACACTAAGGGTGTGGGTGGATAGTGGATACGAACATAATCGACTGTTTTTGGTGGAGTAGTTTTTTTACCACTTTTTAACTAAAAATCAAATTCGGCTTAACTCTAATCAATATAATTAAATAATATCAATAAATCAATCATTTTCACTGATCTATTCAACTTTAGTTGATTATTCATCTACACCACTCACATAATGATTTTAATTGTCTGTTATTTTTAGTAGCATCTTTCGTAATTTTTTACATCCACTTTGATTATTGTTAAGAAATATGAATAACCATTATGAAATTTTGAGGTGAAAGGTCCCCACATATCACAGTGTATGAGATCAAAACAATGTGATGCAATAAATGTACTAATTGCAAAACTAAGTTTCTTTTGCTTTGCAAAATGGCATACATCAAATGGAGTATTATTCATTATTTTACAATAAGATGTGTTAATAAGCAGTTTTGACATTCTCAAGTAATACAAATGACCAAGTCTGTGATGTCGTGTGATAGTGTTCTGCGTACATGAAGTGTTTGCATTTACATGTAAATAGAAAGATACATTGGAAATGCTATGAACATAATGTTTAGGAAAAGAAGAATTAGATCCAATGTTCAGATGATAGAGACCATCTTTAAGTTTAGCAAAACAATCATTTGCTGAGTTGTCAAGACCTGTAATATGAAACACGATGACATGAATAGAACAACATAGAAAATTCTAGCTTTCAAACTAAACGAAGATTAAAATGAAACTAGGAACAAAGAGCACATTGTTCAATTTCAGTTGATTACTAAGGGTTACATCTCTCCTATGTGGCATGCTTGTGTATGTTGTCCATTTGGTAGATTTATCTTAACGTTTACATAATTTGGACAACTAGAGAAATAATCCATATCACAGATCATGTGGTCAGTATCCCCAGTGTCAAATATCCAAGTATTTTTGTCTAAAATGTTAGCAGTCATATTGGGTAATGAGAAACACCTAAAGCACTTGGCAGTTCTGATATAGAAGAAGCAATCACAGGTGTGTAATCATCCCCTAAAGTTTCCTTAGTCTTTTTAAAAGCTAAAAATTCAACAAAAAGATCATTAGTCATGGAATTTCCAGCAATGATTGAATCAGAGGTATGAAAAGCATTTGCAGATGGGTTGGGGTGTTTTCTTGGCCCTTTTGGACCAATCCAATTGGTTAGGTAACGAATTAGTTGAAAACAGGTGTCAACAGAATGGCCAGTGTAACCACAATGTGAGCATTTGGATATTTTTATGTATTTGGGAAATGGAGGTTTGTTTGGTATTGGGTGTGATTGGCAATTTGTCTTAGCAAGCATAGCCACGGGGTCAATCAGAAAGGTGTTTTGAAGGTTTCTTTGGGATTCTTCTTGAAGTAAGAGGGTGTATATTTTGGTGAGGCTTGGAAGTGGTGTGGATTAGAGGAGATGGCTTTTTAATGAGGAGTATGAGTCAGTTAAGCCTATTACGAATTTCATTACAGAATCTTGCTGCTGAGCTGTGGATATTGACTCAAAACATCACAAGTACATATAAAAAAAAAGAAAAGAAAAGAAAAAAAAAACCACATGTACATCTGGAAATTGGTCTATATGTTACAAAGAGCCTTAAAAGCATTGCAATATTGAGTTATAGACATTGGACCTTGATCCATCGTACTTAGTGATTTTCAAGTTGAAAAACCCTAGAGCTACTACTTAATGCATATCTATTCTTGATCTCTGGTTTTTCTATGGAGTCCTTGAATGGTTTTTATTTGCAATCCGCCTACGTGGCTCTTATGTGGCACAAACATGTGGATTAAAATACAAGACACGTGTAATTTATTTTTATTTTGATAAAAGGAAAAAAAGACTTTTCTACTTCTTCCGTTGTTCTTCTCAAACCCATCAGTCCCCAAATTCCTAAATTCACATCCGCCCCCCCTCCCCCGACCACGGCCGTACCAAGAAGCCTTTTTGTCCTCTTTTCTTCCCCCTTTTGCTCTTCTCATACCCGCAGTCTCCAAATCTCTAGATATGATCAAAATGAAAATGATTTAATTTTTTGGATGAATAATATAAACTAGAAGATTTATAAAGAAAGCTATAACACGAGAAAAGGGTCACAAATTTTACATTTGCTAAACTTTTACATTTCACAATTTTACATTCAAGCGGCATAGGGAATCTGCTAAAATACCACAAATCTCCGGCAGCATTCCTTTCATGTGTACTTAAAAATGACGAGATGTATGTAATTCTTGAATTATGTTCATGTCGACTGCGGCTGTGGATGACAAGATGAGAAGAAGAACAGGAATTTTGGGATTAATTCATTCATTTCTTTTTTATTTTATTGTTATTTTAGTTATCTATGTAAAAAAAACATGTGTCATGTATTTTAATACACATGTTTGTGCCACGTAGGAATAACGTAAGCGAATGGCTCCGTAAGAAAAATAATCGAGTGGCTCCATAGAAAAACCGTCTTAATCTCATCCCAAACTTCTTTTGTTGAAGTAAAAAAGGGCAGAGATTGACGAATTTCTTTAATAATGTATTAAGAATCCATGAGAGAACAAGATTGTTCGCACGCATCCAAGAAATATATAAAACATATTAGCAGTGGGAGGAGATATTGTACCGTCGATCGCAGAGAGAAAAAAGTAACTCGATTTCCGAGATAAAAAAAAAAGATATAGATATAGGTGCAGAAGCTATGTGTAAATTTCGACTGATATCATATTGGATTGAGCAATTGAGAGAGAAATTGAACGATAGAACATAGAGCAAATGGGAAAGAAGAAAGAAGGCGATATATTTTTAGAAAAAGGAAATGAATGAAAAAGTAGGGTGTACACTGTAAATTTTGATATTTATACCTAGTCAAACCTAATGCTATGACCAATGTTGCTTTATATCTTTTAGCAACTCTTTACATACGTATAAAACTGAATAACAACTTTAGTTAAAATACAAAAACAACTTGATAACAACTCATCTAATAGAAGTCATGTTATACTTTCACATTTGTCATAATTGAATAACTATATATTTTTTTTTTTCGAAATGGCAGATTCATTGAATGAAACACATAATTACAATTTCTTAATACATGAATAGAAGGACTACCTAAGGCAGCCTAGATACCACAACACCTATTATAAGACAAAAATAAAATAAAAAAATAAAAAGCTCCCCACAGGAGATTAAACATGCTCCTCACAAGAGAATAACAACAACTCCCCATGGGAGAATAATAACAATAAAAACCACAAACAACAAAACACAATCAACTAAAACAGCACACATCAACAAAAAACCCCAAGACAGAAGAAAGATAAAACATAATAAGGCCCTCTACTACCGCCATCAACAACAACACCGAACTACACTCACGAACGGCCACGATCTTAAGACAGAAACACGATCCAGTCTAGATCTAGAAACTACAGCAGAGGCCTAACTAAACTCGAACCTAAACGAGTCGAATCTCCATCAACAAGAGCCACTCCGCTCCTCACTGAAGGCCCAAGCCAGGAAGTTCACCAACACCAAATCGGTCAGTGGAAGCCGATCACCACCTCCGGCAAACCATCACCTCGACCATCGGACCACCCGCCCCAACGCAAGGAGACGGGGGGTCATGAGGAGCTCACCCGACCACGAACTCAGCCATCGTCCGTTCCAGGGTGGCAAACGGTGTTGGCGGCCACAAAAAAACATCGGAACCCCACTAATGCACCGCCATGGCCACTGAGAGAGAGGAGACATGCCCCGCCAGAATAATTAAAGTTTAGTCAAACAAAACATATAATTCAATAAAACATATATTTCAAACATATATTTGTTATAAGCCCAGAGAATATTTTTCAATCTCTAACATTGTGATCAAAATTCATAGCATGACAACATTTTTCTTACCACTATTTGAGAGTTTTGAAAACATCATGCTATTTTGATTTTGACTAATCCAAAAAGTGAAAATAATAATGTCACGGCTCACCATAACTAATTTGCAATTCAACTCCGTCAAAAGGGCTAAAAATAATCAAATTTACGTCTGAGTTATTGGATCCATTTTTTAATTTCCTATATTTGCGCCGTTACTACTATTTTTTT
>CACSLK010003174.1:2340739-2358291 GCA_902706635.1 Striga hermonthica
AAAAAAAAAAAGGCAACCCCCAAACCTACAAGAGCACGAGCCCGAGCTCGGATGCCTTGAGAACATGCTTGAGCCGATAGTTGTACAGATAGTAGTGGAGCTTCCCATCCCCCGGGCCAAACTTGAGCTCCTTCAAGAAGCTCTCGTTATGCATCACATCAAAAGAATTAAAAACATCGAAATCCTTCTTCTTGGCAACAATCAACGCATCGTTCATCAGCTGAAGCAAAGGAGTCGCGGTAGCCACATTATAGTAAGAATAAGCCGCGTTGAGAATCGAGTGGTTCGGGCTGCCGAGTATAGACGACTCGAGAGTGTAGAAACTGCAAAAATCGGTGATCCGATGAGTTTCAGGGCTCTCGACCAGAAAACTATCCACAGCGCCTTCCTTAGGCAGCAGCCAGTGCTCGACATCATTCTCGTCGAAATCGGGCGCCACAACAAACTGCTTCAAGTAGTCCCGGAGCAAACGGGTGACAGCTGGCACGTCGTGGGTCTCCATTTTCCTGAACCTGGGAGTCACCGTCTGATCGGGCAGCTTGAACAGCTTGATCGTGCGGCTCATAGTCATTCGTGCCCCGAGCCTCGAAAAACCGACATCGATGAGCTTTTTCGGGTTCAGTGACCTGTGCCAATACTGACAAGTCGCGATTGGTGTCGGGAGAACAATACCAGCAGTGTAAGCCGCTTGCCAGATGTTCTCTAAGTGGACCCTACGAGTGACTTCCTTTATCATAACTGGGGCCAGCCGTTTTGACCTGAGCTTCTTGTGCACACACAAAAAATTCACCTCGGCCATTAAAACGACCGAGTCGCGGGCTCGGATTCTTGCGGGGATCCCGGTTATGAAAGAGACCAGCTTTTTCGAGGCCTTGGCACGAACTCCGATGTGCCAGGACTTGAAAGGGAAAAATTCAAAACTAGTCCCACAAGTATAGGGGGTGACATTTTTTGTCCCAACGAAATGCAAAAAATATAAATAGTCCTACAACTTTTAAAAAATGATCAAAAATATGACTTTTTGCCGAATTTTACTGTTTTCGGCCCGGAATGCCACGTGGCGCACACGTGGCATATATTTTCTACACGCTGGCATCCGACGTGGATATGAAAAAAATCAAAACTAGTCCCAAAGGTATAGAGAGAGACATTTTTGGTCCCACAGGTATAGGAATGTGACATTTTTGGTCCCACAAGTATGCATAAAATATGCAACAAAATATGCAACGTGTGCGCCACGTGGCATTCCGGATCGGAAACAGTAAAATCCGACAAAAAGTCCTACTTTTGATCATTTTTAAAAAGTTGTGGGACTATTTATTTTTTTTTTGCATTCCGTTGGGACCAAAATTGTCACCCCCCTATACCTGTGGGACTAATTTTGAATTTTTCTCGGATTTGAAAAGGCCCGGGGGGCATAGGGCCTACCTGAGGAATTCCTTGGAGTAAATGAATCTGAACATGTTCTCATCGTCCTCGACAATGGCACTAGCCTCACCTGGCTGGCTGCTATGTATGATGAGGCCCCGCCATAGTCAACAACATCTTTTTCAATTCCAAAAATCCGCTGGCTAAACCTGTCGAGTCCTACGCAAAAGCGCTTACTGACGGTTTCTACATCTGCAGATTCCAGGTTTTCGAAACGAGCCGCTCATGAGCTCAATATTTTCTACTATTGAAAAAGTTCATGAATTATTTGCATTAACAAGTTGAATATAATATATTTGATGTTTCCGGAAACATTGCGATTATAACAAAAAAACATTCATGATCAAATTTCAGCCAGAACCATTAGCTATACCCACCAACACGAGCATAGCCGTGTTTTTCGAATGTCCTCAAACGGCATTGCCCTCATGGCTCACTCAAGAGGATAAAGAATATTTTGCTTCTAAGTTCGAGAAAACTAACTTCATGGGATGATTGAACTATTATCGAGCGCTAGACTTGTATGTTCCATAGCATGTTTCGTATGCGAAGCTAATCGATGAACGAACGGACAATCGGATTTCCAAAAAGGAATTGTTAACTCTGTATTACTTACTTACCTTTTCATTTTCATGCAGGAGTTGGGAGTTGACACCTTGGAGCAGGAATTGAAGTGCCCGTCAAGTTCTTGATTGGCGAAAATGACATGACGTACCATTATCCAGGCGCGAAAGAGACAATAGAGCCTAAAAGCTACAAGATGCTTATTCCTTGTCTAGAAGAAGTTGTGGTGATGAAGAGAGTCGGACATTTTCCCAACAAAGTGAAGGCCGATGAATTCAACGAGCACAATAATAGCTTCATCTCCAAATAATAGTTAAAATATATTTACTTCCATGTAATTGTTGAACTACCAAGAACTTTCATTATGTTTGATCAAACAGGAACGATGATTTTGAAATAAATTAAATATATGGAACTTTATATGATAGTATCGAGTTGTGTAATATACAACTCCAAACAGAGCATCTTATTCTCAAAACAAATCTAGTTTGAGCACTGAAGGCCTACAGTGATGAATTAAAGTACATCCTGTACAAATTCATAATCAGCAAATGCTACTAAAAAAAAAAGAAAAAAAAAAAGAAACCGCGAAAACATCTATTGTCGTATCTGATGTTCGGCCGAGAACAAACTCAAAGTTTACATGCGGCAAAACAGAGGTCCTTCACTTCGTAAAGACAATCAACAAAGTTCAAAAAAGAGAAGAGATATGTACAGAGTTTTATGCATCTAAATTTATGCATAGCCAACATCCCAAATGAAAACAGAGTAACTGGGCATCATAAAATGAAAAAGAAAAAAGGAAAAACTGATTCGAAACAAAGAAAAGAGTTCTATTCGTTTATAGTTTGCATGGAGGAGAGTAAACCAATTTCTAAATGAAACCAAACAGCGTGTAAACAATTCTTCACATGAGAAGGTGAGCGTATAGAGCAAGATAGATATCACTAAAACTAAAGCAGCTCTTTGGTATTATTATTCACATCCCTCTCTAGGAACTTAATCTCGCATTCCGTAGAACCTGGCTGCAACTGTAAAATTCTTCTCTTGAGCGCATCAAACACCAAATCTTTGCATGGATAGTAAGGAAGCTTGATAACCTTCATCAACTTCAGGACTTCAGCATTTCTCAGAACATAACTTATGAATAACCATTCCTCCGTGCACTCGTATGGCTCGATCGCCACAGTTTTGAGATGCGATGATAGACACGTCGGAACTTGGTGGGGCTCCCTCCATTCTTTGATATTACCACATCCCTGAAGTAGATAGAGAAAAAGGGAATGGTCAGAAGCCCCTTCACTCCCATTAGAGACACAAAAAGGAAGAAAGCCATTGATTAAAGACTAAACAAAAAGAAAAGCTGACAAACAATTACACGGATCGTAAGGACTTGAAGATTATCAGCGTTCGCAAGAAAAAACGAGAGAAAACGCCAGTCTGCACTCAATGTGAGTTTGGTTAAATTATGAAACTTCCCAGTCAGAGCAGAGAATGTAGAGTCGGAAATCTGCAAGGAGGAAAAAAGAAAAGAAAAGAAAAGGCGGTCATGAAACGGAAAGCCAACAACCAGAAATCACAAACAAATTAATCAAACTCTTACCTCCATCACTCCATGACATAAATCTAGACTCCCCACATTACACAGCTTGCCCACAAATTCTAACTTAAAGCGAGATTCACATCCGAGAGAAACATTTGCCACCGCCAATGAACCAAGTCTCCCGGTAGAGATATTATCGAAAACATACTCGATCATGTTTAAAAACCTAAGCGCCGGAGTAAGTAGCTTCACCCAAAAGTACTTGTTTCCATCAATTCCATGGTCATCAGGTTGTATATTGAGCTCCAGCCTAAGTAGCGTTGGCGAACAAATCTCCAAATTTTGGGCCGTATTTTTATTAACTATGCTAAGCTCCTCAAGCACTGGGCAGCCAGATATCAGGCGGGGCAAGGATTCAGCCCCCTTAAGATAAAGCCTCTTAAGTGCCGGCAGGCACACATCGCCGGCCGCCGGGAGCACTACATAAGCACCGATACGCAATTCCACTAGGGTTTCACACATTAACAGGCAATTGTGCATCATAAACCGTACGGTCTCATCATAATAGTACGAAAAGATATTGATATTCCTGACATTGCGGGAAACGAGAGCGGCAATCCAGCCCTCGATTTCAAAATCGTGGAAGGTATCATCATTTGTTAGTCGGAAAGTGTGTACCGTTTGCCCTTTGTGCGCCGATGTTGAAGTATGATGAAGATAGAGCAGGACTGCATGGTTTCATACAGCTTGATTGTTCTGTTTTTTCTTTTAAAATCGTGTGTTGCTTTCTTTTAGTTTTTCTTGCGTTTCTTTTATCCCAAACGATGTCGTTTTCTTTGTTGTTTTAGTTGCTGCCCAAAACTATGTCGTTTTGGGCATATGAGGGTTAAATGGGTGACACGGGTATTTAATGATTGTGCCCGTCACTTTTGAGCTAAGAGAATTTTACAGAAATGGAAAGTTTGGTTCCATATATTTTTTGCTGAAATTTCTTTACGATTTTCTGAGAATTTTCTACATGGTATCTAGAGCCTATTAAGCTCGCTACAATTTCTCAATTCTCTCTACAATGGCGAACAATCGGCAATATAATGAGACTTGGCCACTGCTCAATGCGAGAGCTACTGTTACTACTGAAAGTCGCGACGACAATCCCCTTTTTTTGCACGGTTCAGATCATCCAGGTTTGCAGCTTGTCTCACATCCCCTGAATGGATCCAACTTTCTGGCGTGGAAAAGGTCTATGATGATCGCATTAGGAGCGAAGACAAAATTGGGATTCATAGATGGAACAATTGAACCAATGAAGGTCGGAGATGCAGATTACGAGAAATGGAAGAAGGTAAATTGGACGGTAATTTCCTGGATCTTAAACTAATTATCGAAGGATATTGTGGGTGGTTTCATGTATGCTGAAACTGCAAAAAAATTATGGGATGAGATATGTGTTGGATAATTTGTGTCAAAATTACACGGGAATCCTACGAACTGATATGTATTTTCAGTTCTTACAAATAATCTAAAATAGAAAATTACAATTGAACTGAAAAATAAAATACAACTGAAAAGCGGAAAGATTTTAGCCGAGGCGAGTAAAACTCTTTCCGCAAGAAGAATACGCCCCGTGTGGCAGCTAACGGTTCAGGCGTAACTTCCCCAAAGATACAACGGCAAACGTCTCTAAATCTGTAGCACACTAAAAGTAAAAAGATCACTTGTTTCTCTCTTTTGATATTTTTTATATCCGATATTTGGACATAAATCTATCTTTTCTTTCCTCTATTTTTCTCTTCTTCTTTGGTGTATCTTCTCCTTCTGCCGAGTATGCCTATTTATAGGCGAATGACAGATTCAAATCTGATCAATTGCAATTCAATTTGCAATATATTAACATTTTTTTTTTTTTTATTAACACTTGGCATATGGGGCGGTGCATGTGGGGCGGCACCGCCCCTTTTATTTTATCTTTTCTGACATTCCCCCACAAAAGAGAAAATAAAGAAATACTCATATATACAACTTCTTGTGCTCAATCCTCACAAAATTCTATTGCATCAGAAAAGGTAGCTTTTGGCTTTGAACCTTTTTTAGTAAACATCATCGGATGCACTGGCGGCCTAGTGGACATAATGCCTTGAACTATTCCTCCATAGTGTACACCAAGACAATGACATTCACACAATAGAGTCTTAACTCCATTCCGTTCTATCGTTGTGTCCGTTTTGGCCATGGACAACACAATGGATTCATAAGTGTTTACATTTGAAGCGGCCCACACTTCACACTTATATAGGTGACCTCCCTATCAAGAGTATCCTGCCATACTCCACCTTTACAAGGTTAGGGATTCATTAAAAGTCCATATGACTTACCCTCACCACAATCAACAGGTTAATCTTGCACTTGGAGTGCTCTAGGGAATAGCTTTGGACATTCATATGTTCCAAGTGCTCAACTAAATTTTCATAGCTTAGTTTTCCCTTTGAACGAAGTTCGTGGGATCTCCACTCAGCATGGTAGGGTTACCACTATGATCATTCTTTACATTGTGGTTTTTTAAGCCCATTCCCTCTAGCAAAACTGTCAATTGGTCTCTATTCAATCCTTTCGTCAAAGGATCAGCCAAATTTTCCTTAGACTTCACATAGTCAATGGAAATAATACCATTAGTGATCAATTGACGTACGGTATTATGTCTACGACGAATATGTCTAGACTTACCGTTATACAAGTTGCTTTGCGCCCTACCTATAGCAGCTTGGCTATCACAGTGAATCATCACAGACGACAAAGTTTTATCCCAACATGGAATATCAGATAAAAAATTTCTAAGCCACTCGACTTCTTCACCAGCTTTATCTAAAGCGATGAACTCTGATTCCATCGTTGACCGAGCTATACACGTTTGTTTTGTGGATTTCCATGAAACTGCACCTCCTCCAATACAGAAAACATATCCGCTAGTGGAGCGAGAATCTCTCGAATCTGATATCCAGTTTGCATCGCAGTACCCTTCAAGTACGGCTGGATATCTTGAGTATTTGAGCCCGTATTCAAGGGTGTACCTCAAGTACTTAAGTACCCTTTTCAAAGCATTCCAGTGCTCATGACTGGGATTGCTTGTAAATCTGCTCAACTTATTCACCGGATAGGCCAAGTCTGGTCGTGTACAATTCGTCAAGTACATCAGACTCCCTATTATCCGTGAATATTCCAACTGAGCCACTGGTTGACCTTTGTTGACTTTCAGATTTATACTGAGATCAAGGGGTGTCTTACACCTAGACTGTGCACCGTCATAGGTATCAAATTTCTTGAGCACTTTCTCTACATAATGAGATTGTGACAAGACAATTCCATCTTGGGTTCTGATAATTCTTATTCCAAGAATAACATCAGCCAAACCCATATCTTTCATGTCGAAATTTCTTTTCAACATTCTTTTTGTATCCATGATCACTTCATGGCTACTCTCCATGATCAACATATCGTCTACATATAGACATACAATCACAAATGTATTTGATGTACCCTTGACATAAACACATTTATCACATTCGTTGATTTTGAAATCATTTGTCAACATCACGTCATCAAATCTCAAATGCCATTGTTTCGGAGCTTGTTTCAGTCCGTACAAGGATTTGATCAATCTACACACCTTTCTCTCTTGTCCAGGTGCAACAAACCCTTCAGGTTGTTCCATGTATATTTCTTCTTCCAATTCACCATTCAAAAATGCCGTCTTGACATCCATTTGGTGAATCTCAAGATTGTGCAAAGCAGCAATCGAGAGAAGCACTCTTATCGACGCTAAACGCGTAACAGGTGAATAGGTATCAAAGAAATCATACCCTTCCTTTTGTTTAAAGCCTTTGACCACCAAACGTGCTTTAAACTTATCAATCGATCCATCAGCTTTATATTTTTTCTTTAGGATCCATTTGCATCCTAAAGGTTTACAACCATCAGGGAGATCAACCAACTCCCAAGTATGATTTTGCATAATGGACTCAATTTCGCTATTTACAGCTTCTTCCCAGAGTGGTCCATCTGGGCTGGACAGAGCTTCCTTAAGGGAACTCAGTTCATCGTCCAACATGTACGTAATAAAATCAGGTCCAAACGTTTTAGCCGTTTTTACCCTTTTACTACGTCTCGGTTCTTCATTAGTACCCTCTGGTACAGAACCCCTAGCAGTTTCATACGTTCTTTTACTAGAACTAGATTCTGCCCTTTCCTTCATAGGAAAAACATTCTCAAAGAATATAGCATTCCTTGACTCAATCGTGGTACCAACAGATACCTCTGGATTTTCTGATTTATGAACCAGAAATTTATATGCTGTACTATTGTACGCATATCCAATAAATACGCAATCGACCGTCTTTGGCCCGATTCTCATTTGTTTTGGTTCAGGTACTAAAACCTTAGCCAAACACCCCCACACTTTCAGGTATTTATAAGACGGCTTACGATTTTTCCACATTTCGTAAGGAGTCTCATCTTTCCCTTTAGGTGGTATTTTATTCAGGATATGATTTGCTGTCAAAACAGCTTCCTCCCACATGTTCTGTGGTAATTCTGAATTAATCAACATGGCATTCATCATTTCTTTTAACGTACAGTTTTTGCGTTCAGCAACACCGTTCGACTGTGGAGAATAAGGGGCCGTCGTTTGATGAATTATGCCATATTCAGAACATATTTGTTCAAAAGGAGATACATACTCCCCACCCCTATCACTTCGGATTATTTTAATCCTTTTGCCGAGTTGATTTTCAACTTCGGTCTTATATATCTTAAATGCTTCCACAGCCTCATCTTTGCTTCTTAACAAATATAAGTAGCAAAACCTTGTGCAATCATCGATAAAAGTTACAAAATACTTTTTACCGGTTCTTGTTTGCACACTTTTCATATCACATACATCAGTATGGATTAAACCTAATGGTTCAGTACTTCTTTCCACCGAGAGAAAAGGCAACTTAGCCATTTTTGCTTCAATACAAATTTCACATTTTGTATTTGTTTCAACTTTAGAATTAGGAATTAATTCTAGTTTCATCAACCGTTTAATTGCATTTAGATTTACATGCCCCAATCTAATATGCCACATATCAGAACACTCAACGGTATAAACAGAAATAGGGTTTTTATTATTAACGGTTACACGCCTCACGGCCATTACATTCATTTTGAACAATCCCTTGTCGATATAACCACGACCAAGGAATATTCCGTTCTTGCTAAGAATAAAGTTCTTAGCTTCAAACACCAGCCTAAATCCATGCTCAACAAGAAGCGATCCGGAGACCAAATTCTTGCGGATGTCTGGGACATGCAGAACATCCTTCAGCTTCAACTCCTTTCCAGAAGTAAGCTTCAGCACCACCGTGCCCACTCCAGCCACATCAGATGTGGAGGAGTTTCCCATGTGTAGTTTCCGACCCGTAGTAGGAGTGTATTCAGAGAACACCTCCTTGTCGGAACACACATGACGAGTGGCACCAGTATCGATGTGCCACTCCCTCGGGTTATCCACCAAATTGGCTTCAAACACTACAGCCGACATGTCAAAGTTGGTTAATTCACCCGGCACAGGGTCGTGTTCAGCAACAAGGGCACTCGGTTGTCTTTTATTTGGCCCAACTTTCTTTGGCCTCTTGCAGTCTTTCGCCATATGGTTTGGCTTTCCACAGTTGTAACAAGATCCAGTGAATTTCCAAACCTTGGCGGGCTGCTTCCCTTTGTTAAGGGGCTTCCTTTTGCTCGAATTTCCTTGCTCCAACAAGTTCGCACGAGCCTCCATTATCGGGCTTTTGCCCGATGAATTACGGTTGTCCTCCTCAATACGAAGACGAACAACCAGATCTTCAAGACTCATCTCCTTTCTCTTGTGTTTGAGATAGTTCTTGAAGTCCTTCCAGCCTGGCGGCAGCTTCTCGATCACAGCCGCTACTTGGAATGACTCACTCAAAGTCATCCCTTCAGAATGGATATCGTGCAAGATAAGCTGGAACTCTTGCACTTGTGACACAACGGTCTTCGTGTCAACCATCTTGAAGTCAAGAAATTTGCCGACGACGAATTTCTTCGCCCCGACATCCTCCGTCTTGTACTTCTTCTCCAGGGCATCCCAAAGCTCCTTGGCAGAACCAACAGAGCTGTACACGTTGTACAACTCGTTACTAAGCCCGTTCAGGACATAGTTACGGCAAAGGTAGTCACCTTGCCCCCAAGCATCGTACGCAACGCGTAGTTCTGCATTGGTCTCATTCTCAGAAATGACTGGAGGGTCGTCCTTCAGGTATTTCACCAAACCCAAAGTGGTCTGGTAAAAATGCATCTTTTGTTGCCACCTCTTAAAGTCAAGCCCGTTGAATTTTTCGGGCTTTTCAGCTGTAGGAACATGGACAGCAGGTACATGATTGATCGGATGCTGAGAGCTGGAACCTGCTCCGGTGGATGCCATCAGTTCAGTAGGATGAATGTTATTTTTCTTGCGAATGTTGGATAATTTGTGGCAAAATTACACGGGAATCCTACGAACTGATATATATTTTCAGTTCTTACAAATAATCTAAAATAGAAAATTACAATTGAACTGAAAAATAAAATACAACTGAAAAGCGGAAAGATTTTAGCCGAGGCGAGTAAAACTCTTTCCGCAAGAAGAATACGCCCCGTGTGGCAGCTAACGGTTCAGGCGTAACTTCCCCAAAGATACAACGGCAAACGTCTCTAAATTTGTAGCACACCAGATTTACGAGCTCCGGCGAACTTTAACGGAGTTGAGAATTGAACACTAAAAGTAAAAAAATATAACATAAAACAAATAAAAATATCACTTGTTTCTCTCTTTTGATATTTTTTATATCCGATATTTGGACATAAATCTATATTTTCTTTCCTCTATTTTTCTCTTCTTCTTTGGTGTATCTTCTCCTTCTGCCGAGTATGCCTATTTATAGGCGAATGACAAATTCAAATCTGATCAATTGCAATTCAATTTGCAATATATTAACATTTTTTTTGTATTTTATTAACACTTGGCATATGGGGCGGTGCATGTGGGGCGGCACCGCCCCTTTTATTTTATCTTTTCTGACAATATGTCAACAATTTGGAGAAAGCAATGGTCCTCTGATTTACAAGTTACAAAGAGATATTGCTAGTCTGAAACAAGGAAATGACACAGTTATGATGTACTTTAACAAGCTTAAGGAGATGTGGGATGAGTACAGCTGCTTAGTGCCACTGTTGATCTGTAAGTGTGAGATTGGGCAGAAGGTTGAGGAGCAAGACATGCAGAATAAACTCATGCAGTTCTTAATGGGATTAAATGACAGCTTCGATCACATCAAAAACCAGATGCTGATGATGGATCCTCTTCCTAACATCAACAAGGCTTATTCAATGATACTTTCAGCTGAAAGGCAGAGATCAGTTCAGTTAGGAATGGAAGAACATACTCCAACTTTAGCTATGGCTTTTAAGGCTAACTATCAAGGAAGAGGGAGTAATATGAGGACGCAAGGGATGCAGCATGGTGCAGGGAGAGGTAGAGGTAGTTATAGAATGTCAAAGGAAGATAGAGCCAAGCTGCTATGTGAAAATTGTGGATGGAATGGACATGAGAAGTCAACATGTTTTAAATTGCATGGATATCCGGATTGGTTTAAAGAAATGAGGGATAAAAAGGGTAAATCAGTAGCCAATTCAGTGGATATAGGTGACAATATGTCAAGTTCACAATCCTCTAGAACAAGCAGTGGTCCTGATATTGCAGCCATTGCACAGGAAGTGGCCAGGCTGTTGGGGAAACAAAACAAGGAAGATGAGCACTATGTGAACTTTGCAGGAGAGGAAAATGATGATCTGTCCCACTATGCACTGTCACTTTATGAGAGGCAGAATGAAAAAGCCTGGGTTGTGGACACTGGTGCCAGCAAGCACATGTGTACAGACAAAGGAGTGGTGAGAAATATGGTTAATCTTACATGTCCTGTGACAGTGTATCTCCGAGATGGATCTGAAAAATTGGTTTCACTTGTGGGGGAAGTAAAGCTGTCTGAAAAGCTGACTCTACATGATGTGCTTTATGTACCATCTTTTCAATACAACCTACTGTCTGTTACTCAACTATGTGGATCCTCAAAGGTGAAATGTATCTTCACATCAGAAAATTGTGTGTTTAAGGAAGAGAATACAGGAGAAGTAATGGGACATGGAACAATGCAAGGGAAACTGTATGTATTGAATGAACACAAGTTAGGCAATGAGAAGGAATTGGCTTGTAAGATATCTTTGGAGGACTGGCATAAGATCATGGGGCATGCCTCACATGGGATTTTACAGCACTTGCCTTTTCTCAAGGAACACAGTGATGAGAGAAGGACACAAACCCTAAGGCAATGTGAGATATGCTTTAAGGCCAAGCAGCATAGACTTCCATTTCCCATCAGCAGTACAGACACTGAGGGCTGTTTTGAGATGGTGCACATAAACCTGTGGGGGCCATGCAGAGAAGAAAACATCACCAACACCCCATACTTCCTGACAGTGGTGGATGACTATAGTAGAGCTGTGTGGATTTTCTTGCTCAAAACAAAAGGAGAAGCCATCAAACACATCAGTAATTTTTTAAGGATGGTGAAAACACAGTTTCAGAAAACAGTTAAAATTGTTAGAAGTGACAATGGGCAAGAATTTATGGGCACAGAATGTCAAGGTTTATTCTCAGGAGAAGGGATCATACATCAGAGAACATGTGCTTACACACCACAACAAAATGGTGTGGTGGAAAGGAAACACAAACAGATCTTGGAGATTGCAAGGAGTTGCTTGTTTCAGTCAGGCTTGCCATTGAAATTCTGGACATATGCAGTGCTCACAGCAGCCTATATTATCAACAGGCTGCCAAGTTCCACTTTGAAGTGGGAAACACCATATGAGAGGGTATACAACAAGGTGGCAGATTATCATAGGCTTAAGCCATTTGGGTGTCTGGTGTATGCAGTCGATACCTTGCCAAAGAGGAGCAAATTGAAAACCAGGTATCATAAATGTATCTTCATTGGATATGTTGCAGGATGTAAAGGATATCATTTATATGATTTGAAAAATGAGAAAGTGATTGTGTCCAGAGATGGTGTGTTCTTCACTGACACCTATCCTTACGTAATGGAAGATATGAAAGATCCAGAGGCAAGCACACCATTACCTATGATGCAAGAGGAGGATACTCAAATTGCAGATAATGGAGAGGTCATTGAAGATAGAATAACAGAAGAGGATGTTGGTAAGAGGAAAAGAAACAGGCCAGCCTGGATGAAGGATTATGTTTGTGGTGTGGGAGGAGCAGTGACAATGAGTTCTCAAGAGAGGGAGTTCTTTGCCAATTTGGTTGCAGATCAGGAGCCTTACAGTTATCATCAAGCCAAGAATGATGAGAGATGGGTGCAGGCAATGAGTGATGAGATAAAGGCTTTGGATTTAAATGAAACATGGAGATTGTGCTACCTACCATCTGGAAAGAAGGCCATTGGTTCCAAGTGGGTTTTTAAAATCAAAAGGAAGACTAATGGTGAGGTAGACAGGTATAAGGCAAGATTGGTTGCCAAGGGATACAACTAAACAGAAGGTGTTGACTATTTTGTAGTCTTTTCACCTGTGGCAAAATTGGTGACAGTAAGGGCCTTCATAGCCATGGTAGCAATGAGAGATTGGCAACTGTGGCAACTCGATGTGAACAATGCTTTTTTGCATGGCTATCTATCTGAGGAAATGTACATGAAGCCACCCCAGGGCTACACAAAGGCTAAGGAAGGGCAGGTGTGTCAGTTAGTTAAGAGCTTGTATGGGTTAAAGCAAACATCAAGGGAGTGAAACACTGAACTTACAAAGAAAGTCATGGAGTTTGGTCTGGTTCAATCTTCTTATGACAACTGTCTATTCACACAGAAAGGAGAAGATGGATTCTTGGCAATGTTGGTATATGTGGATGATGTTATCTTCACAGCTTCTCATACACAATTGTTGGAAAGTCTAAAGGAGTTTTTGGACAAGGAATTCACCATTAAAGACTTGGGTGAGGCCAAGTATTTTTTAGGAATTGAAATTGTGAGAGATGCAGTTGGTATTAGACTGTACCAACAGAAATAAGTGATGGATTTGATTAGAGATCTGGGTTTGGAAGACAACAAAGAACCACCTACACCTCTGCCCATGGGACTTAAACTGATGAGTTCTGATGGTCAACCTCTGGAGGAGGGAGATCAATATAGAAGATTAATTGGAAGATTATTGTACCTCAACTTTACTAGACCTGACATTAGTTATGCAGTGCAGCAGCTAAGTCAGTTTGTGAACAGCCCTTGCACTAAACACTGGGAGGCTGCAATCCATGTTCTGAAGTATTTGAAGGGAACACCTTCACTTGGTCTTTACTACAAGAAAGCAGCAGATCACCTACTTGATAGCTACTGTGATGCAGACTGGGCAGCTTGTAAGGATACAAGGAGATCCATAACAGGTTATTGTATTTTCTTGGGGGATAACTTGATTTCTTGGAAGAGTAAGAAACAAACCACTGTTTCTCGTTCATCAGCAGAAGCTGAATATAGGTCAATGGGAGCCACTGTGTGTGAGTTACAGTGGTTGCACTCCTTGAGCATGGATCTGGGATTGTCTCTTCCACTTCCTATCACCCTATGGTGTGATAATAAGGCGGCTATGCACATTACAGCTAATCCTGTATTTCATGAACGAACAAAACATCTGGAGATAGACTGCCATGTGGTGAGAAACAAGTATAAAGAAGGCTTCATTCGACTCTCCTATGTACCTTCTTCTTCTCAGCCAGCAGACATATTCACTAAGATTTTGCCGGCAACACATTTCAGGCTTTTGGTGTCCAAGTTGGGCATGGTTCTCCACCAAGCTCCAACTTGACGGGGGGTGTTGAAGTATGATGAAGATGGAGCAGGACTGCATGGTTTCATACAGCTTGATTGTTCTGTTTTTTCTTTTAAAATCGTGTGTTGCTTTCTTTTAGTTTTTCTTGCGTTTCTTTTATCCCAAACGATGTCGTTTTCTTTGTTGTTTTAGTTGCTGCCCAAAACTATGTCGTTTTGGGCATATGAGGGTTAAATGGGTGACACGGGTATTTAATGATTGTGCCCGTCACTTTTGAGCTAAGAGAATTTTACAGAAATGGAAAGTTTGGTTCTAGATATTTTTTGCTGAAATTTCTTTACGATTTTCTGAGAATTTTCTACAGCCGACAAAACCTCGGTGACGATGTCCTCCAAGCGACGGTCGAAACAATCGTAGTTTGTGATACTTAAAAAGGGGACGTAGGCCCACAGGGACCGCCATCTTCTTGAGAGGACGCTGGTGCACACAGAGAGTCGGGTGGTCGGGAAGAAAGAGAGGATGTGTACCAGAACGTCGTCCGGCAAGGCGCCGAGTCTGTCGAGCGGTGTTTGCTTCTCTGGCGGCATGGGCAGAATTGAACAACAACCGGAGCCGATAGAGAGGTGGAGGTGTGAATCAAACGTATGCAGGTTAGGGCTTGTTGAATACGTATATTTTGTTTTTTTTTTTTGACTTTAATTTTTATTTTGCTTTTCTGAATATTTTTTGTAAAATATATATATTCTCCTTATATATAATTTTCGAATGCGCTGAGCCTACATGGATGTTTTTGGTGCTTCGGAATCCTACTTGGCGAAGAATCATGCTTCGTAATTAGGTTTGGACAAATAACTTGGCGAAGAATCATGCTTCGTAATTAGGTTTGGACAAATAATATTGATATATTAATAATTAATAATCGAGGTTCAGGTATTCCATAAATATTATTTAGCGTTGAGCCTACGTGGCTGTTTCTGGTGCTTCGCAATCCTACTTGGCGAAGAATCATGCTTCGTAATTAGGTTTGGACAAATGATATTGATATATTAATAATTAATAATCTAGGTTCGGGTATTCCATAAATATTATTTAGCTAACTTAGGTATTTTAATATCACTTGTACTAATATAACCCTTTAATTCTTTATAATTTTATATAGTAAGTCACTAAGTGACTAAAATATCCCTGAATTTTGATTTGTTTCCTTCAATAAGCTATTGAATTATAAATGTATTTTAAAAGTTAATAACTTTTGTATTTCTTATCGGTTTTACATATATAATATATCAAATTAATCATCTTTTGATGATCTTCGATTTAACATCCATAT
Organism: Striga hermonthica; assembly: GCA_902706635.1. Taxonomy (NCBI): domain Eukaryota; kingdom Viridiplantae; phylum Streptophyta; class Magnoliopsida; order Lamiales; family Orobanchaceae; genus Striga; species Striga hermonthica. Next base: position 2,356,525 of record CACSLK010003174.1, read on the forward strand.
TGTATATATGAAATAAATAAATTATATTTATCTTTATAATAACAAAAAATAATAATATTTATTAAAATTCATTAAAAAATAAAATTATTTCTTAATTGATATATTTATATTTAATGTAGTTATATATTATAAGTTAAAAAAATTAGTATAATATAACTCAGGTAAGCCGCACAAATAAAAAGTGTCATAATAAATATATAATAATATATATTTTTATAAAAGGTATTAAAATTTTCAAATTATTTTTTCTCATTAATTTTAGATTTAAAAAAAAAAATAGCAAGCACCCGTGTAATACACGGGTGTTGTACTAGTTAGTTTATTATTTATGGGAGAATATTATTGTGTTTAAAAAGTTTTCTTATCTTATTAGGTGTCTAATAAAAAAAAGAAAGAAAACAATATGAAAGAGATTTGGCTTGGAGATTAAGAAAAGATGGACAGACGTTTTTTTTCTGAGATTTATTAGAGAAGCACTCATATAGTGATTCTTTTTTTTTTTCCAAACGATAGATTTTCATTAAAGCCACACATAATTACAAACACACGGCCAAAAGACCGAACTAAGAGGACATCCCAAAAGGAGCCTAAATACCACAACACACCCACGATACTAAGAAAAAAATCTCCAAAAGAGGAGGAAACAAACTCCTACAAGAGGAGAACAAAACTCCCAAAAAGGAGAACAACCTCCCACAAGAGGAGATCCAAACTCCCAACAAGGAGAACAACCTGCAAATAGGAGATCCAACCCCAACCAAATAAAGCATAAAACAAAAATACACCACCCATCACAAGCACAACACACCGACAGCAAGTTAGCAACCTACACACGGTTAAGCTAACTAATAATAAAAGATCCTAACACAAAAACAACAAAAAGACGCCAACACCCTCCCCACCGGGCACCATCCCCGCCTCCCGCACGACCAAGAAAGCACTCAAGAGCGACCCACTGGAAAAAAGTGTTAGAATATCACTTGTGAGTTGTCCCACATCGTTCACACATAAAAAATAGACCCACCTTATAAGTCTAATGGGCTACTCCTCCTTTCACCAATTGGTTTTGGGATGGAACCTCATTTGGGCTTCATATGGGCTTTCCTTTTCCCCCAGTTTCTTACATGGTATCAGAGCCAGGTTTGAGACATGATATCAGAGCCCACTTTGTGCGTGGGTTAGAGACATGATATCAGAGCCCGACCAACTTTGTGTCTGGGTTAGAGACATGATATCAGAGCCCACTTTGTGCCTGGGTTAGAGACATGATATCAGGACTCACAAGTGATGGGGCGTGTTAGAATATCACTTGTGAGTTGTCCCACATCGTTCACACATAGAAAATAGACCCACCTTATAAGTCTAATGGGCTACTCCTCCTTTCACCAATTGGTTTTGGGATGGAACCTCATTTGGGCTTCATATGGGCTTTCCTTTTTCCTCAGTTTCTTACATGGTATCAGAGCCAGGTTTGAGACTTGATATCAGAGCCCGACCAACTTTGTGTCTGGGTTAGAGACATGATATCAGAGCCATTTTGTGTCTGGGTTAGAGACATGATATCAGGACTCACAAGTGAGGGGTGGTGTTAGAATATCACTTGTGAGTTGTCCCACATCGTTCACACATAGAAAATAGACCCACCTTATAAGTCTAATGGGCTACTCCTCCTTTCACCAATTGGTTTTGGGATGGAACCTCATTTGGGCTTCATATGGGCTTTCATTTTCCCCCAGTTTCTTACAAAAAGGTCCCAGAAACTAAACG
>CACSLK010003174.1:2416781-2434348 GCA_902706635.1 Striga hermonthica
AAGGGATACAAGTTTTGGGATCCAGTTGAGAAGAAGACGGTGATTAGTAGAGATGCAGTGTTTGATGAACAGTCTATGTTGGGATCAGATGTGGATAAAGTACAGGTGGAGTTGGAACATGTTCCAGCAGTTCTTGATAAGGGAGAGAGTTCGAGTTCTGCACCTGATGATGTTGATCATGATGTTTCTGGCCCAACTGATGTGCCAGAGAGCTACAAGTTAGCTCGGGATAGAGTGAGGCGTACCAATATACAAGCTCCGGTCAGGTTTGGTTATGAGGATATGGTTGCATTTGCTCTTACGATCACTAGTGTGGATCCTTGTACTTTCCAGGAGGCTGTTTCTTGTGAGAATAATGATAGATGGAAGGCTGCCATGGAAGAAGAGATGAATTCTGTACACAAGAATCAGACATGTGAGTTGGATGTTCTTCCTGAGGGGAAGAGAGCTATTGGTTGTAGGTGGATTTACACAAGGAAGTCATCGGTAACAGAAAAAGGAGGGGAAAGGTTCAAGGCTCGATTGGTGGCTAAAGGATACTCACAGCAAAAGGGGATTGACTATGATGAGACATTTTCCCCTGTGGTTAGACATACTTCGATCAGGGCTGTACTTGCATTGGTGGCTAGTTGGGATTTGCATTTGGAGCAGATGGATGTGAAGACTACTTTCTTGCATGGTGATCTCGCAGAGCCTATTTACATGCAGCAGCCAGAGGGCTTCGTTCAACCAGGGAAGAAGCATTTATATTGCAGGTTGAAGAAATCCCTGTATGGCTTGAAGCAAGCATCGCGGCAGTGGAATATACGGTTTGATTCGTATATGGTGAAGATTGGCTACAAGCGTTGTGATTTTGATTGTTGTGTTTACACCAAGAGCCTTGGTGATGGTTCTATGATTTTTCTGCTACTTTGTTGATGACATGCTTATTGCTGCCAAGAATATGCGTGATATTATTGATCTGAAAAGCCTTTTGAGTCAGGAATTTGAGATGAAGGATTTGGGGGCTGCGAAGAAGATTCTTGGGATGGAGATTCACAGGGATAGAGGATCAAAGAAGCTGTGGTTATCTCAGAAGGGTTATGTGGAGAAGGTGCTACAGAGGTTTGGGATGAATGAAGCAAAACCGGTGAGCACTCCATTAGCAAACCACTTCAAGCTTCTGTTGATCAGTGTCCCAAGTCGGACAAGGAGACTCAGGATATGGTGGAGATACCTTATGCCAGTGCTATTGGATGTCTGATGTATGCCATGGTATGTACTCGTCCTGATTTAGCTCATGCTGTTGGTCAAGTTTGCAAATATATGTCTAGGCCGGGTAAACATCATTGGGAGGCAGTCAAATGGATTTTCAGATATTTGAAAGGTACTGCGGGACATGGTATTGTGTTTGGAGATCAGCGGTTGGATCCTTTGGTTGTAGGATATGTGGATTCTGATTATGCTGGGGACTTGGATAATAGGAGATCTACCACTGGGTATGTCTTTACTTTTGGTGGAGGGCCTATTTGTTGGAGGTCGAATACTCAGCCTATAGTTGCTCTATCTACAACTGAAGCTGAGTATATTGCTTTGGCTGAAGCGGCAAAGGATGCAGTGTGGCTTGCTGGATTGGTTAGAGAGTTGGGTATTCAGCAAGGTGGAGTTCTAGTACATTGTGACAGTCAGAGTGCCATTCATTTGGCTAAGAATCAGATATATCATGCTAGGACGAAGCATATTGATGTGAGGTTCCACAAGATTAGGGAATGGATTGCATCTGGTGATATTCAGTTGGAGAAAGTTCATACTGAAGAGAATGTTGCTGATATGTTGACTAAGACTGTTACTTCTGACAAATTCAAGCATTGCATGGATTTGTTGAATGTTTCTGCATGCTAGAGTTGCATGGTACCCCCGGCCTGCTTGGTGTGTCTCGCAGAGATGCTCGCTATTGTGTTCTCCTAAGGAGGTGATATATTCGCCAAGGTGGAGATTTGTTGGTATGGCTCATATATTCACAAAGGAAGAGGGCAGACTGATGCCTGCGAGCGCAAATAGATGCATAGCTAGTTCTTTCACCCAAGGCTGCAATACATGCAAACCAAATGTCCCGTAATTAGGTCCATAAACTTGTTGAGTCGAGCTCGAGACTCGGCTTGTTAAATAAACGAGCCTTAAATCGAGCTCGACTCGTTTTTCACTAAGAACAAGTTGATTTTAAGTCTTAATGAACCGATCTTGGGCTATAACAAACAGAACTAATGAAGATTATATAAGAAATATATTTTTGAGATTTATCGAGCCGAGTTGAGCACGTTAACCAAACGCACTTTAAATGTGCTCGAGCTCAGCTCGTTTATCTAATGAGCTCAAACGAGCCGAGCCGAACTCGAATCTTAGCGAGTCAAGTCAGGCCGTTTAGTTTAACAACACTACTGGTAACATAGTTCGAGTCGACTTGTGAAAGGTCATACTTGGCTCACTTGTAAATTTAAACAAGCTGAACTCAAACAACTAATCTTCTATCAAACAAGTCGAGGTAAACGTGTTCGCGATCGACTCGATTATAACTTTGGGTTTTGGTCTAAATGTTTATTAAACGATTTGAACTGAATTTAAACGATCCGAACTCGGGCTCACATTTCTGTTTGTTTATTAAATTAGTTTACTCATGGCAACTCGTTTATTAAATGTACACGAATATAAACATGAAGTACTTGACTTGAATTATCTAGCTAGACATGTATATAAAAAAATAAAGTATGAAAAAATTTTAAAGTATTAATATGAGTTACATGAATCACGCATTAAATAATTTTAAAATATAGATGTTGTATTTATAGAACAAAAATCAATTATATGGACCTCCTAAAAAACTTGTATTAACTACTATTTTATACATATGCCATAACACAAAATTTAATTAATTAACTATTATTATTTAAATGCACAGATATTTTTTCTCATATATTTGAATTTTAATTAGAAAAATTAATATATGTATTAAGAAGACTGTCATGAGATTTATTCCTATTGTATGACATGTCATTTAAGGTTCATATATCATTTCATTGAACATGCCACATAAATAAATGATACTTGACAATTGACATTGATTTTTTTATATCCTAAAATAAAATTTATGTAATATCAATATATTTATATATATATATACCTAAATTGCAAAATCAATATATTTTATCGCGTACTAAATATTCTAATGGAAGTCTAACACGAGCAATTATGTCCCGAATAACTTTATTCAAATAAATTTTATCTAACTAAATAATATACGTAAACAAAAAAGAAGAATGGAAATTAATGACGTAATGAGCTAAAGGAAAAGCGAGAAGAGACTTAAACTATTTTCAAACATATAATTATTAATTTTAATTTTAAATAAATATAATTTACTTTAGGCAAAAATAAGATTAATCATGGGCCAAAATATTTTTACTAGTATACATTTGGATGTCCCAAAAAAGTAAGACTGGACTGGATCCCACCCCAACCTTTGGGGTGTCTCTACCCCTGAGCCCAAAAAATACTTAAACAATCGATCTCTCGACAAGGTCAATACTTGACACGGCCCAGCTCATTTTCGGCTGACACTGTAAGAAAAGAAATTAGTTTTGTACCAATTTAACGGTTCCATTTTTCGTAAGTGGAAGACTTAAGAAATTCTCAAAACCATTTTAAGGTGAATGAGAAATTAATTCTAAGGGTTATATGTTGAATAATTGAGTTTGAGTACCTAAAAGGTTGTAGAGTTGACAAACATACTGTTTTGACAAATGTTTGGACAAAATAAACGAGCCATGTCATGCATTATGTATGCTAGAATTGCAGAAGGGTTCGATGGGGACGAGTAAAAAAAAAAACCTAAATTCCAAGTCAGAATGAGCGCGTACGAGCTCCCAGCGCGCAGCCAGGCCCCGTCGCGGGCGCAATAGCTTGTTGTGCGTTGCCGAAGGATGCGACAGGTCGTCGTGGGCGCGACGAGCGCGCGATGCTGACACACATGTTCATTCCGAAGAGGTTTCTACTCAGATTTGGTCGACCGGGCACGTCCCAAAAGGTGTCTTTTGATGTCTTGAACCCCTGGAGATGTGTTAGATTAACATTTATAAATTCCCATAAAGTGAAATTGTTTTATAGATCAAATTTTCAAGAGCTCTTTGCATCGGTTTACAAAATTCATAAATCATCTTGTGTTCTTTGTGTTTATTTCTATCTTGAGAGTTCTGAAACTTAAGTATTATTCGCCGATAGTTTGTGTTATGTGTATTTGAGTTACCGCTATACACAAATCGAAAATCGTTGTATGTTGGAGACGTTAACCCTGAGTAATATACAAGGTTATTTCGTCTTAAGGAACGCGTATTTTATGTGGCTCGACTTTAGGTCATTTTTTTAGATTCACATACCACACAAGCTACAAACACTAACACCCAAAATTTTCGGATCTTGGATTTGTGACAATTGAAGCAACTCCAAGCTTGTAACTACGATTAAGTGACATCCATTTTCGTACGATTAAGTGACATTCATTTTCGTAATAAACAATTTATTTATATATTGTGATCGATGTTTGAAAGCTTTCATTTCAAAGCTAAAATTATACCAAATTCATTTTTCCAAAAGTTAGGACTCAGCAACATTATTTTTTATAATAATAATAATAATAAGAATAATAATAATAATAATAATAATAGTATAGATAGTTTGCCGGAACAATGGCAGCAGATAATAATGTAAACTGCCGGCACACCAAAGCGTCTTGTAGACGCTCCAATCATCCGTCACCAGTTCGCACGCCACGTGTCCTATTTCAGTGGGCCCATCCAACTGGGCGGCCGCCCTATTCAGTCAAAGCAATCGTTGACCGCCCCACACGCGCCTCACATAACCGACCCGACAATTTTCCCTATATAAAAACAGAGGCCTCGCACCCCCAAAAGCGCACATCCAATTGGCCATTAATTATCAGCACCTTTTTTTTCCCCATATTACGTAATCGGAAATCCATTTTTGGAAAGGAGTGCGTAGGATAATGGTGAGGGAGAAGGCCACCGGAGCCGGCAAGGACGGCAGCGTCAAGGAGGTCCGCTACCGCGGCGTCAGGAAGCGGCCGTGGGGGCGCTACGCCGCCGAGATCCGCGACCCGGGGAAGAAGAGCCGCGTCTGGCTCGGCACATTCGACACCGCCGAGGAGGCGGCGCGCGCGTACGACGCCGCCGCACGGGGGTTCCGCGGCTCCAAGGCCAAGACCAACTTCCCCCTCCCTCTCCCCTTCGCCGCCGCAGCCGCGTACAGCCCCAGCCAGAGCAGCACCGTCGAGTCTTCCATCGGGGACCTCGCCCAACGCGGCGACCACGTGGAGCTCGATCTCACGCGCCGCCTCGGCGCCGCGGCGGAGCGCGGCCCGAGCTCCGTCCCCGGCTGGCGGCCGATTTTCCTGTACGGCGCGATGGCGCGGCAGGGGACGGCGGCGGATGGGATCGGGTTCTTCCCCCACGGCGGCGTGCGGCGAAGCGAGTCGGACACCTCGTCGGTGGTGGATGAGAACCATGTCGACGGATCTGATGCTAAGAGAGGGTTGGATCTCGATCTGAACATGCCGCCGCCGGTGGAAGCTTGAATATCGGCGAAAATTGAGGTGATATAACTGATGATCTGTAAATAAGCTACAAAAAGAAAGATGGATCCCTTGTTTTTATTTTCTTTTCAGCTGAGATTTATTTTTCTCTGGTTGTTACAAATTAGTATAATTGAGGACGGTCATAATTAGGGTTCCGTCAATTTTCCGTCTTCTTAATTTGAGAGGAAAAAGGATATCAAGAATTCAAAGGTTCTTTTCTTTTTGGAGTAAATCGATGTAATTGATCGGGATTGTATCAGATTAGATCAACTATCTCTAACTATTTCTGACGGTTATATGATAATCTAACGACAACTATCTCTGACTATTTCTGACGGTTATATGATAATCTAACGAATACAAAAATCACAACGGATAAGACAGTAGCATTTTCCTTTAGTTTTCTAGAAAGATAAATTGAATTTTGTCGTTGTTTAAATGAGTTTGTTTGTTTGACATTTGAAATAGGATATTTTGTGCAAAACTGGCTTTTATTAATGAAAAGTTGTTCAAATGGTGTTAGTGTGTCATTTAAATGGCTTATTAATGGTGAGATGTGAATGCCTTTTAGTGATAAAAATATATATTGTTATAATTAAATCAAGATGTTATATAACAAAATTAAAATATAATATAAATATAAGTATTTTTTTTATATCAAATAAAACGGATTATTGAATAATGAAATTAATAATCGTGTGGCACTGTGGCATCGTGCAGGAAAGGGACGGCACCAGAATAGAAACGAGGATCGCAAAGACCTACGAAGTCCGTGTTGACTGTGTACATGTCGTCCCTAAGGTAGACGCCACGTGTTACCTCATTGCCTGCCGCCCATCATAATTAATGGCATTTTGGGACTTTTTTTTTTATTATTATTTTTCTCGACTTTAGCTACAAATTTATCACGGCTATATATTGACGATGACATATCATGGTGCTGATATAAAGTTTGAGGTAAAAGCATTCGAGTAATGCTATATGTACATACACTTTCATTTAGTGGGACCTACCAAAATTAAAAAATCAAGTGGATCTCATTCAATGTGATAGTTATGTATACTTCTATGTACATTATTATGTACTTGTAGTATTTTTTGTCCACTAAATATCTCGCAATTTAGACACACTCATTCATTCAAACACAACCATATGAGACCCATTACCCACCCATACAACACTATTTTTATATTTTATTCTTAATAAAACTATATATTTTTGTAATTAGAATATTTAATTTTAAATTTTTAAATACACTAAATATTATTAGATTTAAAAAAAAACATAAATTAAGATTACAGAACAAAAAAAAACTAATTTAAAAGGTAAAACACAAAAAAAATAATTAAATAATAAATTAAAAACAAAACAAAAATAAACAAAGTAATTGAAAAAAAAAAAAAAAAGACACCAAGCCAAAATAAAGAAATTAGTTGAAAACAAAAGAGAAAATGAGAAATGAACGTTCAAGGAATTGAATGAAGTGGTGAGCCCCCTTAAACGGATTAGTTGCATCCGTATTAACGCGGGGGCGTTTAAACGGCAGAAAATTTAAGACCAATGCAGATGCTCTAATAGTAAAATTTATGAATCGCTATTCACCGTTTTTTTAGACTATTTTGCCCTTCTCATTTTTTCAAAAATTTTAAAAAATTATAAAATTCTCTAGAAGGCAATTTCCGGCGAAAATATATTGCACTTATGTATGGTTTTGATTTGGTTTTTTCGAAACATACAAAAGGAAGAAAGGTGAATGTTTTGAAGTGTAAGCGAGGAGAACGTTACAGAGGCAAAATACGATATGTAGATAAGGTTGTTTCCCGACGTAAAAAAAATTAAAGCGTGTCAGTGTCAGTGTCCTTTTGAGATAAAAGTCAAACTAGACGCAAAAACAAAAGCATATTGGACGTCTGTGTAAGTTCTAATGATAAGAAGGGAAAGCATAATCTTGCACTTGTTGTGTATCCTGAGAGTCATCGAAGGTGCGCGGACTTAGTGCTTCATCTAAGAAGATTGTTTGTGATATGACTGTTGCTCAGGCAAAATCGACACAAATTTTAGTTGCGATCCAGGAAAAACCCGGTAGACAACGCCACTCGCCGACATGTGTATAACTATAAAGAGAAATTACGGAGAGATAGTTTTGAGGATAGAGACGTGACTTCTCAGCTTCGGCATTTGGCTAGGGAAAACAATTATATAGTTTATACAGATGTCGATCGGGACACACATGCGTTGACACGTCTGTTCATGATGCATCCTCAATCAGTCAGTCTATTCCGGACATATTACTGGTACGTTGGGATAGATTCGACGTACAAAACAAACATGTACGTTAATTTATAAATAACAAATTAGAGCACCCACAATGCATTGAGTCTCTTAATAAAATATCCTAGGCCACATAGGAAATAGACCTAGTCTATTAAAAAATGCCTCCCAATGCAATTAAAGGTGGACATGGTCTAGCTTATGTGGCAATAAAAAAAAAAGAGACCAAGTCCACACTTGGGTCTATTTTGGACCCAAGTGCAAACCCAAACACTCATCATTTATTCCTCATTTAATTTTTTTTTTTAATAAATGAAACATATTAGAGCATTTTTATTGGTTGAAATGTATGCTAGACCTAGTATTTTATTTTTGTATTGAATAGCTTTTGAGTTTTTTTACTTGAGTTTGTCCACGTCATTTAGGACTTAAGTCTATCTATATGCCACATATGCAAAATTAGACGCAATGCATTGTGGGTGCTCTTAATATGAATCGTAATTAGTATGTTTGATTATGTTTTATGATTTGATGTTTTCCCTTCTTGCTCATTTGCACAGGTACTGTATGCCGTTGGTGAAAATGATTGGGATGACGCCGTGCGACAAGAATTTCTTAAAAGCACATGATATTTTGAAGGATGGGAGCGAGAACAGTTATGACTGGGTTCTACAGAAGTTGAGACTTTTGATATGGTATGAGGTACATTCTACTGCATTGTCATCACTGACAGGGAGTTGAGCTTGATTACTCATGTTTAGAGAAATTTTTCCGAAGCTGCCAACTTACTTTGCACGTGGCACATCAACAAGGATGTGGAAGACAGAGTCTATCGACTCTTTGGAAAAAATAAGTTGTTCGCTCAGAAGTTCACGCAAGGTAGTGGAAGGCGATTGTCGAAGCGAGTACAGTGGATGGATACAACAATGTCGTTGATGAGCTGTATGTAAAATATGCGAAGGTTCAACATGTGTTACAATATGTGGAGCAGACATGGTTAGTCCACAAGGAGAAGTTTGTGAAAGAGTATATGGAATTACATTTTGGTAACACAACTTCGTGTAGGGTAGAGAGTGCACACACTGTGTTGAAGACCTGGCTTAACACATCGACCGGTGCACTCGATATAGTGTGGGAGAAGATTAATAAGGAGATTGAGTCTCAACATACCGAAATCAGGTACATTACTTAAAGTACATATATTTACTGCATTAATTATATTTTTCAGTGTGTCTAATGTTATGTAATGTGTTACCAGGTGTACGCTGGAGTCTTAGAGACTTAGGAAGGGTGTGCAGTATACATGGTTCGCGTACTTGTCACTGCATGTCTGGCATCACTGGCTGAATGTGTTGAATGCTGAGCTGAAACGGATGGGAATCTTGGGCGATGATGTTTACTGGCGATGCGGATGTGCATTGAGATACACTCACAGACTCCCTTGTGCATCAAATCTTTTGCGGAGATAGGCATATCATAGAGCCAAATTCTCATATTGTCAAGCGCTCTCTGTCTATTTACTCTCTGTCTGTTCTGGCATTTAAGCATGCCTCTAAACTCTTGAGTCTATATGCGGAAGGCTACGTACCCTAGGAAGCTAGGGATGACACTCCCATCAATGGGTCCACCAGAAACTAGGCTTTTAACGATCCAGCTATCATCTGTTTCAGTTTTAGATCGTTTGCTAGTACCTGCATTAGAATAGAACATATACAAATGTTACATTTGAGTCCAGCTACCATTTTTATTGAATAAAAATATTACATTATAAACAACAATAATACGTAAATGGTTTACCTGAGGATCCAGTATTCACAAAACTCCCATCAGACTCTCGTGGGCGTGCAGGATCCGTAGGTGGTGGATGAGGCTTTCGTGAGGGGGGAGGATGAGGCATAACGTCCTGATAATCCGCAGAGTCAGAGTCATCAGACTCATCTACAGACTGCACTCCCTGGCTATCGACTCGTCATAATAACGGACTGTTGCGGGGGGTCTCGAACTGCCAACATGGTCAGCGTGACCATCAGCTCGAATCGGTCTCCCTGTGACTTCACTTCACTTTGAAAAGTTTGTTTGGTCGTTCGATTACATTGACCTCTCCTGGCAACATTTTATATATAAATATTTTATAATTATAGATAATGAAAATATTATTTTTTAATATAAATATTTCTAAATTTTAAATATTATGTATATATATATATTGAATTAATTATAAGAATATACTTCTTTTTTAATATTTTTTCATCGTTTACTTACTTTCATATTTTATATATATTCATTATTTATTTTTTTAATTTTTTTATATTTTACTTCCATATTGTATATATATTCATATTATTATTTTATATATTTTTATATTTCTATATTAATCATATAATTAATTAAATATTTAAAAAAATGGGATTGTCTGGCAGGCGGGGCCGAAACACGGTGGTGGTGTCCGGTCCCCGAATGCGAGCATCAAGGGGTCGTCCGACCCCAATTGCGAGCATCAACAGGTCTGTACGACCCCTATTTTCGAGCACCAAGGGGGTCGTCCGGTCCCCGATGGCGGACTACCCCGGGTGCGACCGATAGAGGTGTTAGTGTTTTGTACTAAAAGCTTGGTTTTGATTTATATTACACTTTTTCCCCTTATGAATGAGAATCATGTTAGATTAAACAAGTTCTAGGTTCTGTTGTTTTGCAATAGGTTGGGTCGTCATCGGGCGAACCAAAGATCATTCTATCAGTTACTTGCAAAACAAGAATAATGGTTCACAACCTAGATGGACATGAACACCCTATCTGAACGGTTGTAGTGTCAACGGTACAGTTTGTCTTGACTGATTAGTTGCACTAGTACATTTATGTATTGAACAGAATCCAAAAGAGGAAAAGTTCGTTTTATACTGATCGTCGTAAACGAACTAGTCCTCGATTAATTACTATGTTCTCTTAACTCGTAAAATAATAAATAGACATATATTTGCAGTAATTATTACTGTGATTCACATTGGTGAGGTTTAGTGAACTCGATCAATAGACCCAGTGTCTTGGGTAATATTGTTGCATCTATGATGTGCTGTTAGGATATTTACGGTCACCATGTACGTTTAGTTTGATGAAGTCCCCAGAGTGAGTTCATGAAGGATTATTACGCTAAACCCTACATGTGGATTAAGTAATTATTATTGGAGTCTCAATTGTAAATTGAGCTAGGAAAAAGAGTGCAATAATATTATGTTGGTGGCTCACGTACGCGACCCGATCCGACTGCGAGCCCGATGTTCCATTCGTGATCCGATCCTATTTGTGTGTTCATCCCGATCAGTTCAATCTGATTGAAGATCAACCAGATCGCCATAAATTTTAAGTTGTAAGCTTTCTACGTCAAATATTTAGATCCGTTGCGCATAGGTTTACATTTGCTATTGAGTTCGTGATTTGTACATAACAAGATCCTCACAGATCCCAACAAGGGGGTTCTGTCACGCCTATGTCCGGTCGCGTCAATCGGCCAGACAACCTCCAGAAATTAAAAAAAAAAATCTTAAAAGTTTTTAAAAATGAAAAAAAAAAAAAATACCTTGCTGGCAAACAATCCCTTGTCGATGCCCTCGTGTTGTCGTGGCATGTTTTCAAATTTTTTTTTTTGGAGGACAAATGACCGTTTAAATGAGAGAGGGGTTGAAATTACAAATGAAAAGGGTAAAACAGTAATTTTGGGGGACAGTACGTATTAATAGAGGGGCGGTGAATAGCAACACCCTAAAATTTTGTGGTTTGACACTTCTAATCAACTTTGATACGAGATACTATATCGGATCGACACATAAATAATCTAATTGAACTGGGTAAATCAGTAGGTCGAACAGAGCCTGAAGACACTATAATTTGAAGAGTCTTTAGGTCGGTGAGGATGTCGTGGATTCAAGGAGCACAAACATGTCGAGCTAAGAGTCTCGGATGGCCTGGTTGAAACTTGAAACCCGACTTGAAGGCATGACAGGTTGATGGATCGACCAGATGACCATAGCATATGAGCTTAGCACAAGAATTACTCTACCTCGAGGTAGTTGGGTCAATCGCACGATTAGGCCGTCTAATAAGGCAGACTAATTGATAAGAAAAAATATTATTAATATAAGAACCACGTGTGGATGAGGCCACTTGGCCTAACAAAATTGGGCAATTCGGGCAGTACGGACTGGCAATTCAGACAGTCTGGGCAACACATCCAAGCAACCTTGTGTAACAATGTAACACACTCCTATATATAGGGGTGAAGTATGACCATTTCAACATTATACTCTCTACATACTTATTACAACTTATATAATGTTCATCGTCTTTAAGGTCATCAAATTTTTATTCACTAATGTTTGTTGTAGGTATGGAATTCCACGGGTAATAGTTTCAGACAACGATTCGCAATTTTGAGGCAAGAAAATAGTGGTTTGGTGCGAGGAGTTGGGCATCAAGCAACATTTCACTTGGGTGGCTCATTCACAGGCAATGGGCATACAAAACTACCCCAAAATCGACCACAGAGGAAACACCTTTCAGCTTGGTCTATGGAATGGTAGTCGTGATCCCAGTAGAAGTGTGCTTTAGCTCCCAAAGGATAACGACTTTTGAGGCAGAAAAAAATGATGAGTTAGAAAAAGAGGCACTCGAGCTGGTGGATGAGGCGCGAGACCAGACATGGTTGTGGACAATGTAATATAAACAAAAGATGTGTCTATCCTATGACAAGAAGGTAATAACCGACAGTTTCAAGTAGGGGATCTCATATGGAGAAGAGCCGATGTGCGGAAAGACATTGAGAAGTTATAACCAAATTTTGGAAGGGTCGTATATGGTTCAGAGAGTGTTTGCCAGGGGAGATTATGAACTGAAGGATCTAGATGGTAAGGTCCTCTTTAAACCTTGGAATGTTGTGAATCTAAGAAAATATTACTGTTGAATTGATTGTAAGCTCAAGTGATTTGTGAAGCATTTGCGATTGATTAATGAATGTACTGAGTTGTTGGCAGGTTTATGAACTTTGAAGCATTTTTAGGGACATTTTGTTTTTTTTTTTATTTTTTTTTCTTTTCTCTCTCTAAGTGTAAACAACTCGTACCACGATTCATTAGGTGTGGCGGCTTAAGGTGGAACTCTTATAAGCTCGGGCGATGTTCATTGGGTATGACAACTTAAGGCTGAGCTCTTATGGTCTCGGTGTTGTTCATTAGGTGTTACAACTTAAGGCTGAGCTCTTATAATCTCGATGTTGTTCATTGGGTGTGATGGCTTATGCCGAGCTCTTATGAGCTCGAGTGCTTTTCATTGGGTTTGGCAGCTTAAGGCCAAACTCTTATGAGCTCGGGCACTGTTCATTAAGGATTACATCTTAAGGACAGACTCTTATGAGCTCGGGCATGTTCATTGAGTGTGACAACTTAAACCGAACTCCTATGAATTCGAGTATCGATCATTAGTTTATGGCCGAGGTGTTAAGAATTCGAATACTTATACTAAGTATGAATAATTAAAACCTTACTATTACGAACCCATGTAATGATAGATGGGTATAATGGCTTAGGGACGAGCTCTTAGGAGCTTGGTCGTTATTTGTTAAAAGAGTGTTCCTTCAAACACATGAACACGAAAGTATGAGAGAGCTACTTAGACTTGGTATAAAATGATTATAACACAAATGAGAATGAAAAGAGAAGTCACAACGACAGTTTATATCACGATTGTTCAAAAGGTGTCTGGCACGTGATAAAGTTTTCTTCTCCGAAATAAACAAAGTGCCAACAGATCATCACAACAACGAAAACTACAAATACAACATTTAATTTGTGAGGCTCTATTCGGCTTTGGCATCTTGCTCGACTTGGTCGATTTGCTCGTCTATCTCCTCCTCATCAGCTTCAGCATCATCTTCACCTTCAGCCTCCTCTTCCCCTTCTCCGAGCTCGAATTTCTGGAAAGCAGTCTCCAAGACATACTCTCACCAGGGATGGTCAAGTGGCAGCTCGGGATTCCCAGACCAATCATCGGGATAAAGAAGGTTAGTTCTCAGAGTAGCTTCATCAAATTTATTTGTATCTCCATTCGCCCGAGTAGCACCTAGCAACATTTATTTTCTAGCAACTGAGACAAGCTTGGAGTTGAAAGGCATGGAGTATACAAAGCGAGCAACACTTTACGATAGGTACTGAGAAACCGAGCTCCAAATAAGGAGATGACGAAGTTCTCCAAGTTTCATTTCAAGCAGTTGCCTCTTTGGTAGCTGCCTCTTGTGCAAGAAGTTCAAGGTTGGCTCGGAGAGTCTCAATTTCTTTATGGTGGAGAGCAGTTTGGGAGGCCTTAGATGTCTCTAAAGAATTGTTATACTCGGTCAGCCGAGATATTTCAGCTTTTTCTGCAGTAAGATCGGTCTGAAGCATCTCCGCCCTGGTGGTCTTCACATCAAACGCCTTTTTCGGCTTATGATGCTCGGCGGATGAAGGAGCTTCTCCCTCAATGGCCTCGTGGAGTAGGCCGACGAGACCTGAGCTAAACTATAGATATGAAGAAATGAGTTACTAATTATGGATAAAAGGCTCATCTTATAAAAGAAAAATGCATATGAAGATGAGGTAAGAGATAAATAGGTACTGCAACAAAGTGACACGTGCAACATTTAGCTCGCAATTTGTTGTTGCCCTTCCAACGGTCGGTCTCACTAACTGGAAAAATGAAGAGCAGGTAGGAAGATTGAACGGAGAAGTCTTTGTGAGTAGCAAAGGCAGAGGGCTATTGAATCATGCTATAGGTCGGCTTGGGGAAGGTAACTCTCTGGACTGACGAGTCACCCCCTTCGGGCTCTTTACTTTTATGGGTGCTCGGAAGAATGTTCTTCAAAAGGTCGTCACGCGACCTTATCAGTGGAGAAGTTGGATTGCGTGAGCCACTCGCAATGGAGGGATTCGGGCGAACTTTTTTCTTCTTTTGCTCGATTTTCTTGGTAGATATAGCCCCATACAAAAACCTCTCTGAAGGAAATAACGAAAACGAACATATATATATATTGCTAAGCTGTGGAATATAAAGCGTTATATATGAACGTAAGACTAGTATTGTTAGAGTTATACCTATATTAAAAGGAGCGACCTGTTTATAAGTCAGCCCATAAAGGGCACGAAGCTCGGTCAGAGACCTGTTTATAAGTCAGCCCATAAAAGGAGCGACTTGTTAGAGTTTTATTATATGATAGAGGACTTTATTCCACTCGTCACAAGGTCGTCAAAGCAAGCTATTTTTCTCGATTTCCACTTCTGAATAGCAGCGTAACACTCTGAGCTGAAACTGAAGGTACCTACATGGGGCTTAAGGAAGAAAATTCGGGATTTCCAATTCGTAATTTTGGTGAAACGTTCTCTAAGATCTAACTTTCAAAAACAATAGAATAACTCTCGTTGCTTCTTAAGGCTATAATAATAAAAAGGAATTCAAGATCTAACTTTCAAAAACAGTAGTGACTGAGAATAGTATAACCTACCAATACATGGATAGAGTTAGGAGTAAGTTGGCTGATAGAAAATTATAATAGCTCTTGGAGAGCGAGGAAATCAGGTCGAATGGGAAAACGGAGAGCACTAACTACTTGGTCGACAAAAAAAAAAAAAAAGGAAACCAGAAGGAGGACGGTTGTACTAGCTACCTAAAGAGGGAGCTTGTAAGGCCCAATCAGGAGGGAGCTCCACAACCTCATAAAGGATTTTATTTTAGGTTCCTCACCATAATTAATACTACAGCACCGGAGGCTCATTATATGATGAGGTCGGCGGGTTGGTAAACATCTACCATTATATTAGCTCTACGGGCACGTAGATCGGATGTAGGTTGAGGGAGGCCCTCTAGAGGTTCATAATCTAGGTAAAGGGAGCTATTGTCTACAATTTGTATTAGGGAGTCCCATGGGATGTCCCCGAAAGCTTCATCACGAGGATACAAAACCGACCTCATGGGTGTGCTCAGATAGGGGTGTTCATATGGGCTAGGGAATCCTCTAATGAAGAGCCCGAACTGTGGTTAGAGAGGTCGAAAGTCGATGAGATAGCTATAAGGCTAGAGGAACAAGAAGGAAGATCTAAAAAAAAGAGAAGAGAAAAACAAAACAAAGAAAGTATATACATGTAAATGAGAACAAAAAAATATGGATGCCAGAAAACACAGTGCCTGAAAAATTAAAATATCGAAGGAATAATGCAAGTCGAAAGACAATAAAATACCAAACAAAAAGGGAGGGACAAAGCACTTACCAATAGTCGATGAAGTAGCCACATAAAAGAGGGACAAACACCGGAGAACGGGGAGCAATTGTCGGTGAGGTTGGAAAACGTTGTTCTTGCTAAAAGTAGATCTAAAATTTAGGGGTGAAAAATGTTTTTTTAGAGAAGAAATGAGGTATTTATAGTAAAGGTGGAATAAGGGCGATCGTCCGATCAAAATACACCCAAGGGTTGTAAGGTAAGCCTTAGGTATGGCATCCGAGAGAATTGATGGGCCGGATATGTGAAAAGACAGACACACTGCATGAGACACGTCTTTTCGGATGCAGGTCGGCAAAAGAGTGTCGTAGATAGGTCGGCAATTTGATGTACGAAACACGTCTCTTGGAATGAAGGTCATACAAAGTATCATGAAGTAGGTCGACACCTTTGCCATAATTTTTTTGTAATTATCAAAAAAGTCTATGGAGCTCGGAAAGCCATAACTCATTGGATAATGGGGGACTAGATGATATAGCATATAGGAGTAACTCGGTGGACCGGTCAGGGTTAGCTCGGTTGACAGACCGAGGAGAGCTAAGATGATGAGCTCGAAAGCATCTCGTCTATACCCGAAGCTCGGTATAATAGAAACTCGGGTACAGATACCCTTATTTGTAGGTCACAGTAAGAGGATCTTGAATATAAACACCGTTATGAGAAGCTCGACAGGATCATAATTCAGGTAAAGACATTAATATGAGCAACTCGGTATAAGTGAGGCTCAAAGCTGGGACACAGAATTGTTAGAGGTATGTTGTAAAAGCTCGGTTTTACAGATTCTATCAATTTCATTTTGATCTGGCCATCATGTTCCGGTCAAAGTACATATGCTTGCAGTTTAGTTATTTATGCAATCATACTCCTTGTCTTACATTGAGATAGTGTGGTTCGAAGTGTTTCGAACAGAAAGATCACCTATCGGTTCCTTGTAAGACAACTATTCGTTCACAGTCTAGACAGGCAGTGAGACCCCTCTTGGATAAAGACTGTAGTGTATTCTAGATTACACTAGCACTTATGTTAGGTGTTGAACAGGACCACGGAAGGATAAGATTATGAGACTCACTGATCGTTGTTGTAATCTAGACCTTCAGTAATTGATGCGTACTCTTAAGCTGTGAGATAATATAAAATTGGCATATATATTCATTACTTATTTATTTGATTTATCAAGGGTGATTCCTATTTTGCTAGGATGACATACTCAGTATTTTGGTAAATAAGTGTGTTTATATGATGTGTCGTTATAAATTATTTACGGTCACTGTGTCCCAGTGCGCTGGGTTGATGACGTCCACGAAATGAGTTCAGGAATAAATATTATGTCAAGCCCTGCAGGCGGATGTGTTATCCGGCATAATGATTAAGGATCTGAG
>CACSLK010003174.1:2434373-2444726 GCA_902706635.1 Striga hermonthica
AGTTGATTAATTATTTTGTCACTAATTTAATTAATCAATAGACGTTATATCTTAAACATGGTGAGATAAATCGATCAATTAAATTAATATTATTTAATCATGGAGGCTCGATTTTATTGGTAAAATAGCGGCTAAATGGGGATAGCAATAATATTACTCTAGTGGGATGTTTTATTATTTAATTCCATTAAATATGAATTAATTTTATTCCATATTAATTAATTTAATTAAGAAAATAATATTCCTACTAGGATTTTCTCTTGGGATTAGGAGACTAAGGAGTCTTCTAGAAGATGAAGATTAGTAGGAGATATATTTCCTACATTATATTATTAATTGGAGTAAGATTAGGTTTTCCAAATTAGGAATTAATGTTATTCCATGATTATTAATTTAATCAGGAAAGGTATTCCTACTACGATCTTCTCTAGTGTTAGGAGACTAAGGAGTCTTCTAGAAGAGTTAGATTAGTAGGAGATCTCCTTCCTACATTGAATTAGTATTGGAGTAGAATTAAGATTCCTATGCCTAATGGGATAAGCTCATATTTAGCACCTCCTTAAGGTCTCTAATGGAGCCTATAAATACACAAAGTCCCAACCTCTTGAGCATGATTATGCTGGCCGAATTTTCACTCCTACATACGTGAGAAATAGCTTTGTTCGAGAGTTAGGGAGATTCGATTAAACGCTCCACCAAGTTTAATCGAAGTACGTGTTTAGGTAATTCATTAGAAGGCTTTTTGGTACAATATACTTGAACCTTTTATTACATATTTTTTCGGCCAACTTACTCAGCCAACCGCCGTCGTTCGCCGCCGTGAGGAGTCGCCGGAAATCACCGCCGGGAGACAGCCGAGCCCAGCCGATCGCAACCGCGAGCTACTGCCCGCAGTCGCGCCCAGCCAGGCCCAACGCCAGCTACCAGCAGTGACGCCCAGGATCACCGTGCGAAGGCCCACACCAGTCCGCGCAGCGCCTCGCTCGCCGATCGACTCTAGTGCGTGACCATCACGAGCACACCATACCGCGAGCGCCCAGGAGACTTGCGCAGCACGCCCGCGTGCGTCCACTTGCCAGCGCCTCGTCCGCCCCGGCATAGGAGAAGCGTCCTACGTGCGCGCACACGCCCAGCGTACCGCGCCCGACCTGCGCGTTCCCACTGCCAGCACGTTCCTCCCCAGCACCCGCAGCGTACTCGCACGCGTCACCAGCGACCCGCGCAAGCTGCCAGCCTCCGTGCACAGCACCCAACGTGCGCACGCCACCCCGCGACCAGCCCGCTGCACCCCGACGACCGAGACCGTGCACCATGTGATCAACCTCGTTGGAACTTTCGATTAGAATCGAATAAAGACCAAATCTATCTGCCCATTAGATTGTGGTGTTCAGACGAACTACATCAACGGTACTCTACATCGTATCAGAGTCGGCAAAAATTTTAAACCGTAAGTCCTAATCCTAACTATAAATTTCGCTGCGTTAGGATTTATTATTCAATAGATTTACATGTGCACATTGTCGACGTTCCTAATAGAACCCAACAAGAAGTAGCTCGGACAGCATATAGCTCGGTGGATATGAGCTCTGTCAGTCTCGAGCTCAGAATAAGGCATCAAAATGCGTCTTATAGTGGCGGCGTCGACCTATAGGGACAGTTATGTAGAGGTAGTCCACCAGTCACGTGTATGGTCAAAATAAAAAAAAATAATAAATGATTTTATGGAGGAGAACAAAGCGTACTAGTGTACTGAGGAAGCTAATCACTCTCTATAAATAAGTAAAATAAAAAATAGGTAAATTTAATCCACGCTATACTCTAAACTATTCCATATATCTTTCTACATTCTTTATTGACTAGTCCATATAACGTTCTATATCCATCGAGGTTTCAACACCGGGAAACCTCCGAGAATCCCAACGGCTTTGCAGGTTTTCAGAGACCAAATGGTCGCTATACTCTGAACTATTCCATATAACTTTCTACATCCTTTATTGACTAGTCCATATAACTTTCTATATCCTACTTGATCGAGGTTTAACGCCGAGAAACCTCTGAGAATCCCAACGTCTTTGCAGGTTTTCAGAGACCAAATGGTCTACAATCGTTGAAAGACAGGTTCAAAGTGAGAGCACATCAACATGAATATTGCTAGTATTGAAAAAAGACAAGTCCAAAATTATACTTGAGATGAATTTTAAATTAAAAATTTAAATCTAAAATATTTGAGTTAAATTTGAAGTTAAAAAATAAAAATTTATACTCGATCATAGTTCCGATAATAAAACATTATCCCTAGTCAAAACCAGCTGTTCTATTTCCTCACCAAATTAGTAACTCAAACGGGATGATTTGAAACCAACATAGGTTGCAAATTAGTAACTCAAAGGAGAAGATTTGAAACCAACATAAGTTGACTCAAGTGATAAACAACTTGATTTCGCTTAAGTAAGATCTCGAATTCGAGTATTCAGAAAATCTTTGTTAGAAGACTCACCCACCACTTCCAAGTGTGCGACCCAGGTCACCAACACATTAGTCGAGAGATAGCTCCGAATTGCTACCAAAAATAAAGGAGATGATTTGGAAACTATTGCATATTAACGATAGGGAACACCATTAACACAAATTTTGTCTTGTCAATTAACCCCAACACATACCTGAAATAAGAAAAAAAGGGGGGAAAAAAAAAAGAGAGAACTCAATCAAAAAGTAGTACTAAAACAACAATCCTGCAAACCAATGAAAACCCCCCACCCTCATCAATCAACTCTCCTTTTGCCTATACATACACATTAGCTTCTGTTTATATATATATAGGCCATGGTCGATTATTCATATGTACACACAAAATTCCATACCAACTTTAACTCCCTTCAAATCTTAATTAAATCTCAATAGTTTTAAATTAAGTGAGCAGATCATTAACCCAGTCCAGATCTGGCCCACACTCGTTGTTGCTCGTGTTATTGTTATACCAGCAGCCATCTTCCATCGGATTCCTCCCGGAAAAACCCCCACGGCCCAATCTGACCGGGCCCATTCTCCCCCGGGCCGGCCCAAAATCTACATTCCTGGCGTCCACGTTCATGGCCTCGATGGCGGCCATCACCTCCATATATCTCATCCTGTCGAGATCTCGGAAGAGGGAGAACTCCGGCGACGACGACGGAGAAGGGGAGGACACATGGGCCATCAGCGGGCAGCAGCGGCTGACGTGGCTGCAGCAGGAGCTGACCGGGGCAGGAGTCTCCTCCTCCTCATCGTCGTCGTCGACGGGAACGAGGCGGAGCTGGCGGGAGGAGTGGGCGAAGAAGCAGATCTTGCGGCGGCAGCCACGGCCGTCCTTGCAGGCCTCCGTCCGGTAGCGGGACGGGTGGAGCCAGCACTCGAACACGCCGTGGGAGAGGTTGCAGGCGTCGCCCCTCGGGCAGGCGCCGCCGCGGAAGTCCGGGCAGGCGGCGGCGGAGTAGCGGAAGCGGCGGGGGTCGCGGCGGCGGGCCTTCTCGCCGGGGTGGGCGAAGGGGCAGTCGGTCCAGACGTGGGTGCGGCTGCGGCCGCACTTCCGGACCTTGAACTCGTACATCCGGAAGTGGTCCGACGAGTAGGGGTGGTCGTCGTCGGAATCCGAGCCGGAGGTGGTGTTCCGGGGGAGGAACCTCGAGAGGGCGGCGGCGGCGGCGCCGCCGGAGGGGGAGAAGGGGAAGTGGTTTTCTTGGTCGGGGGTGGCATCGGCGCGGCGGCGGGGGGAGATATCGATTTCTCGGAGGGCCCAAATGCTACTACTCATTGATCTTTGCTTTATTTTCTTTGTGTTGAATTTGGTGTGGAGAAACTGGGAAGGTGGAGTTAGGGCTTTATATCGGTGGGGGTGGGGCCCACAGGGTCGTGACGAGGACAGTGTAAGGGGGGTACGTGGCGGGACAGCATTAGGAGGTGTCAGGGTACGTGGCGAATGGTGAGGCCACTGGATTTTGCATGCACGCACATGCTTTTGTCTTCTCGGTTTTCAGTTCATTTATTCACCACCACGCCCAACAAGTTTTATTTAATTTCAATGTGGACCTGGTTAAACTTTTTTTTTTTTTTTAAGAGAGACACCACTAACAATAGAAATTGGGCTTACATAAGATTAGGCCAAGTTTATGAAAAGAAAAGCCCATTAGGGGTGAGCATGGTGCGGTTCAGTTAAAACAGCACCCATCAGACCAAAAACAGAACCGCACCGAAATTTGTGTGGTTTTTCAAAAATTTAACCACACCAAAAACCGAACCCTTGAAAAACCGAACTGCACAGAATACATCGGTCCGGTTCGGTTCGGATTTCGATTTCGGCTCGATTTTGCTCA
This sequence comes from Striga hermonthica, assembly GCA_902706635.1. NCBI lineage: Eukaryota > Viridiplantae > Streptophyta > Magnoliopsida > Lamiales > Orobanchaceae > Striga > Striga hermonthica. The sequence continues at coordinate 2,438,723 of CACSLK010003174.1, forward strand.
CCCCTAAAGCCCACTAACATGGATGAGTATGACTAGTCACGTGTTGATCTCCCTTTGAGTTTGAGCACTGATTTATTAGCTAGCACATTTTGTTGTCTTTTGTCCATCTCTTTGCAGTGTGGATAAAAATCGGTAAAACAAATTAGTAAAATGACCGCTCAATCGATCTCATCATTAAAAGACGAGTTTTGTAATGAGAACACGTGTCATACCCCCACACTCTTAGTTGGCACGGAATCATCATTGTTTTTCTATCTTTTTTTTATTTTATTTTTTTGCATAAATTAAATCCTTGAGGCTTAAGAAGTTAGAAGACACATAAAAAAACTTATTAATAAAACACAACTACTCTCTTTTCTCTTATTCTCCTAACTTAGTTTTTTTGCCGATTGTTTTATATTAATAGGTGATTTTCTGGGTATATTAACTTATATCTACGCTTTAATTTTCATTCTCAAGCAAATACCTTCTTTGATATTCTCAAAACAGTAACGTGTTACATTTGATCTTTTAATTTCACCTTAAAATTCATCTTCTTCGTAAATCTGATAGATTTTTGGAATCGGTTATTAATGTGGTTGACTTCTAAGGACAACAAAATGACGTAAGAGGAAGGGCAACCAACAAGGGTTCTCGTTGAAACTCCCCCTATATACTCATGACCTCTATGATGCTTTCAGGCAATAACAACAGCCAAAACTCACACCTAAGCCTTCGAATGTCTTTCTTTTATCATAATGAAGGGCGGCATGGCTGACCCTCCAAACGAGTTTTACCGTCACGTTACTCCGTCCAAGAAGTCACCCATAAATAAACCTTTCAAAGTACTAACATTTTGCATCATCTCACCATATTATCTGGCATAAGTTTTTCAACTATCTCTTGATCTCTATATTAGCTCACCCTCAATAAGAATACAGATCGATTAGACCCTCAATAAAAGCATCGTGAGGAGGGAGAAAATGGCAAAAGAGTAGTCGAACGATTTAAGGATGCCTCTTGGAAGGATATCCCTTCGTGGCTTCTTCACAACCCCCGTCCTTAGACCGCAAGACGTCCGACATAGTGGTACCTACCTGACTGGGCGCTCACAATCTTGTTCTTGATCATGACCTAAAGAAGTTCAGAACACTAACCTAGGACAAAACGAATAGCTCGAGGCCTGACAATGGAGACCTCGATGAGTAACCTCAACCTTTAAAGATCAACCATCAAGGTCTGACGTTGCTTCGAAATCATCCCCTTCCGCAAATCATCACCAAAAGCCTTGTCTCCCTGCCAGATCGATAATAAAAGAATGAGACTCATGCAAAAACAACCTAAAAAACAAACAAATCGACACCCTAGGAGTATTTCTAAAATATTTTAGGAGCCCATAAAGATATAAAGTTGATCAGCCCGAATGTTTCCTTACATTATAATTAGCCGAAACACACTCTTCGGTTAAACCTAACGACTGGACAACTTAGAACACGATCTCTAGATTTAATGCAGTAGTAGCTTTAGGATCTAGGAAAATAGGCTAGTCTAAGTAGTAGACTCACACGCTCTGTCTAGTTAATTAGGTTGTGTTATTCTCGACAGTTTTCGACTATCTGTTTGCTATTAACGAATCAAACTCAACAACAATTATTACAAATTCAATTCTAGCATTAGACATGAAAATTCTATCTAAGTTATCAATCTAAATAAAATCAAACGCATCATAGTTGGTCAAAGCAAATACCACAAGCAGTTTTATAGAAATAGCTATATAATCAATCATCGTAATTAATTAACCATTGCCAAGTATGTATGGTTCGACATATAGATGTTAAATGGTCTTCGTGTTTAGCTAGTAAAAAAAAGGGTTAAGACCCTTTATTGGAAGCCCGTTTAAGTCAGACTTTTTAACCCGGACCGATTAGCCCGAAGCCTGCTAGGGCTGGCCTGTTTATCTAGGGTTGGACGGTGTAATGTTTACAGCAAGTAAGTAATATGCTCTTAGATTCTTTGTACATTGCAATTTTGCAATTTCTCTTCACATGTTAGTATGAGTTGTAATGGATTATTATAATTTTGAAAGATAATTAATAACAACATTGTTATTGTACTTCACACCAAAATATTTAAGTCAATCAGAATGACTAATAAGAAACACATGAGATAAAGACCTAACATATGAAACATAGTAATAAAATTTATAATGATCGTGAAAATTCTCAATTTACAAAATAAGTAGTAAAATGGTAATTGTAAGTAATAGTTCGAATATTTTTTTTCATTTGAGAAATAATATGTTACTAGTACTAATACCCATGTACAACATGGGTGTTGAGTTAATGAATATATGCGTAAAGGTATTTATGTCTAATACCAAACTTAACTCCAGTGCAAAAATAATAAAAAAATATTACGAAGCATAGATTTTCGTCATGTCAGCATCCGAAGCGTGTGAATCTGTCACCTAGGCTCAACACGTTTTGAATTAATATATAGGGAGGGATTTAAGAATTTGTAATGTGTGTTCATATATGATGTGTAACTGTACATATAAAGCGGTAAATACTAAATAGCCGTTGAAAACAATCGTTAACTAGCCGTAATAATTTTTTATATATTTTTTATTCTTTTTATTTTTGATTTTCTTATATTATTATTATTATTATTATTATTATTATTATTATTATTATTATTATTATTATTATTATTATTATTATTATTATAGCCCGCACAACTCGTTTAACTCGATGACCGTCAAGGTTAGAGTTAAGTCTTTTACTGGTAGTCCGTTTAAATCCGAGTTTTTTAGACCTGAACAATTTAACTCAAGTCTACCATTGATCGGCTTTATAATCTCTGTTCTCCGCGATTGGTTTTCTCCCGTTCTCTGTCGCAACTCGCGTATGGTTGCTGCTCTTTTTTCTCTCAGGTCTGCGTGTCTTTTTTTTTTCCCTGGTGTCTCCCTCCAATTAAATAATGTTTACTTAAGCTTTTACCCTCAAGTCTCCAATTTGCGTGAGTTTTTGCCCTCATTTAATGGCCCACAGTTGGCTTAATTCTTTTAGTTGGCTTTTAACTTGGACAATTAGCACATATGGGCTGGTATGGGACACCCCGTACTAGCATACTCAATTTTGTTTGGTGTTACGTCGTCCATTAAAATACTTCAATATCTTGAAAATAAACCATAAATATATTATAACACTTAAATTCATCTAATAAATAAATAAGTCTAGAAAATATATAAATGCAACAAAACACATTTTTTTCGACCAATCACCTAGCTATTCACAATGAGGCATGGACTCACATTTCTTTGGATTATACAGAGGGGCTGCCTAACTTTGGGGAAAATAAAACTATTTTAGTGGTCATTAACATATTCAGTAAGTATGGACACTTCTTTCCATTGTCACACCCTTAATGCATCTGAAGTTCATAAGTTAATTGTTAACAACATATACAAACGACATGAGCTAGCTACACGTAATGTTACGGACAAAGATAAAAAAATTTACATGTGTTTTTTGGAATGAACTTTTCAAATTCATTGGAGTGAGATTGAATTTCTCATCTTTAAATCATTCACAAACGGATGGACAAACTGAGAGGCTCGACCAGCGCCTTAAAAACTAGTTAAAGTGTATGACTAGTGATTTACCTAAGAAATGACTTAATTGGTTGCCTTTGGCTAGTATTGGTATAACACAAACTTTATTTTGCTCTCAAGATGACTTTTCAAGCATTATATATATGGCTATGCTCCCCCAATGTTATCAACGAGATTCTATCTAGACTCATCAAATCAAGAAGCCAAGGAAGAAATTCAAGATTGACAAATTATGAAACAAAGAGTAAAAGAGAGTCTTTTAGTGGCACAAAACAGCATGAAACAATATGCAGACAAGTCAAGGATTGCAAGGAATTTCGAAGTGGGTGAGAAAGTCTACCCGAAGCTTCAATTACGGGAAAAACTCAGTCCAACATCACAAAACCGTGAAGCTTTGTTCACGTTACTACAGTCCCTACACAGTTCTAGAGAAAAGTGGTATGGTTGCATACAAATTGGAATTATCGAAAGGGTTGAAGGTACATCCGATATTCCACGTCTTCTTGCTTAAGAAACAGATAGGGGAAGAAAAACTACTTGCTCCCATGCTCATAATACTCGACAACAACGGCTGCTTCAAGGTTGAGCCTTCGGAGGTCCTCGGTAGGCACACTATCACCAAGGGGCGTGAGAAAATCCCTCATATCTTGGGGGATTGAGGAGAAAAATCCACACAATCATTCGTGAGAAGACAAAAAACATAATGTTAATAACCGAGTTGAAAGAAAAAGGAGCTTGGTGTTTAATCGAACTTAAGGCCAAACAAATTCACGCGAGAAGGAAAAAAAATATTGAATTAGAAAATACATAAAATTCTCAACTGAATTAGGAAATTCAGAAAATCCTAAACAAATTGAGAAAGATACCCACAGTTGCTCTTAAAATGATGAATAACGCGACAATGGCATAAGCTTTGATATGATAATACGTGTCACAATTCTATTATTTTACACATCACATTACATTTAATATCAATATACGTATTCACATTATTTTTTTGTCACTCATGTTACCTAGCTTTATCCTAGAGCGATTTGAACATTGAAGAGATATCATATACTCCCTCCTATTCATTATAAATGTCGTTTTGACTTTTTTGATTCATCCATTTTGTTATGTATTTAGACATATTAATGTCTAGATACATAACAAAATGGATGAATCAAAAAATTCGAAACGACATTTAAAAAGAATAGGAGGTAGTACGAATTAGAGGTGAGCATGGGTTGGTACAATTCGGAGAGTAAGAAATCTCCAAAATCGTATCGAAATTTGAAAATCACTAAAATTCGTTCTACGAAACCGTACTAAAAAAGTGATTCGGTTATGTTTGGAGATTTTTATTTTTCGATACCGTTCGGTTCAGTATTCGAGACTAGCGAGACAGTTCGATTCAATTTGATTTGGTTCGGAAATCGAAAAATTTTTAATTGTTTTTAAATTTTTTTGAATGAATATTTAGTTATATTTAAATTTTGATTTAAAAAAATCCAACATGCATCAATACTTGACCATATTAAATATTTGGTCCGAATGAACTTTAGAAAACAATAAATAACTCAAAATTTTAGATAAGACCAAACTGTGCAACTAATTATTGAAATTTGTTATCTGAGTAAAATATAATATAATTGTATTTTTAAGTATTTCATTAACATTATTTTACCATTTTCATTATAACATGAAATAAGACCAAAATAAATATCAACACATATGATATAAATACATTTTTCAATTAATTGTAGATCAAATTAAGCATGACATTTAAGTGAAATGTAATTATTTTTACTATATGTTATTAAGTATTTTAAATATACTCAAATTGTATAGGATTAAAGTTGAACCAAAAACTATGAAGAAGACACATAATATTATATTTTACTTCTTAATTTCGATTCTTTGGTACGGCATGGTATGGTATGAGATGAATCGGTATGAGTATGATATGAGATGATTCTTTTAAGTACTCGGTATATATATATATTTATGAAATCTCCAGTACCATTCATGTTTTCGGTTCGTATAGTGTCAAACAATTAAATTTTATTATTCTGTTCGGAGTGAATTCAGAACTGTCGAAATTTTCCGAGTCTCATCAGCTCAACTATAAATAACAAATTACCAATTTAAATCAAGACCGTTCATTTGCTTTCATATTAGCCGTACCATAACACTTCATCATCCTCCTTTGTCAACCAACTTGCGCAGAGCAGCCTTATCTGCTTCTCTCCGGCAGAGGAGCCCTTTAATCCACTTGTACAGCGCCAGCGCCGGCGCCGGTGAGTAACGTGAGTTCATTGTATTAATCTCTTTTTTCTCAACTTCACGGCTTCTTATCTTCTTGTTGTTAGCTGCCTAATCAATGGAGCTTCTTGAATTCCATGCTGTCCCTCGCAAGCTCTCTCTCTCTCT
>CACSLK010003174.1:2446314-2461281 GCA_902706635.1 Striga hermonthica
TTTTTTTTTTTTTTCTGCAAGTCCTCTTGCTTCCATTGATACTTAAAATTGGTTAAGGATTTTTTAGGCCAGGACAAATTTTATATGCTTTATGAAATTTGTTTCTATCATAACTTGGTATGGATCTATAAATTGTAAATTTTTTTTAATTTTTCTTTCACAGATCCAAGCTCCAGAGAGCAAATGTGAAGTTCCTCTCAGCACCGGTGTGGGATGGAACAACTGGAACTGTCATTGTTCTCACAACTCCCGATGCTCAACGGACCATGCTCGCATATCAGGTCTGTATCAAATTTGAAATTCACACATCTCCTTTTCATTCAAGACTGTTGTTTGATCATTATCACAGTTATCAAACATAGCTTGATCATTACTATCATGCAAAAAAAGACTGTTGTCTCATCAACTTCTCTAGATTTGTTCTCTCATATATTGCCTACTATGATTTGATCAAACTCAGGGCACATCTTCACGGGTGAACTATGATCCTTGCTTGGCGAGTTTGATATCCAAAACTAGTATATTGATTGTCGAAGGATATTTATTCGAATTTCCCGACACGATTAAAACTATTGCAAGGGCATGTGAGGAGGCCCACAAGTGTGGTGCTCTGGTTGCCATCACTGCTTCTGATGTCACTTGTATTGAGAGACATTATGACGATTTCTGGTAAGTAAAAGTCCTTTTTATTTCGTTAATTGTCATTAAGGTTCCTTTAAGTCTTCTACTACTTCCCGTTGGAGTTTTATTTAAGTATTTGTTTCTTTATCAGGGATATAATGGCAAATTATGCCGACATCATCTTTGCGAATAGTGATGAAGCCAGAGCCTTTTGCCATTTTCCCTCCGGCGAAAGCCCTGTTTGTGCCACGAGGTACCTGAGCCATTTTGTTCCTTTTGTCTCGGTTACAGATGGCCGTAAAGGTTCTTATATCGGTGTAAAAGGAGAAGCTGTTTACATTCCCCCATCTCCTTGTGTACCGGTAGATACTTGTGGAGCTGGCGATGCCTATGCATCTGGCATATTGTACGGTTTATTACGTGGAGTTTCTGATTTGAGAGGTATGGGCAGTTTAGCTTCTAAAGTTGCATCCATAGTTGTTTCGCAGCAAGGGACCCGGTTGAGGGTAAAAGATGTTGTGGAGTTAGCCGAGTCATTTTTATTCCATCATGAAAGTTCCACAATGTCGAGTTAGCCGAGCCATATTCATTGCCAAAGTTGCATGTTGACCCATTGAACTTGTATGTGGATACTTCAATTGTAGTTATTGAATTGTATAGTGTATGACTACTTATAGTTGGTTCTGTGTATTCCGATCGAAGATATGGTCGTTATGTATTGTGTATACCAATGAAAGGATCGTATTTCGTGGAAGAATGTTGATAATGAAGATGTGTATTTCTCTACTATGTGATTTGCATGAATGGTTTTCTTTCACTTGCAAGTTGAAAGTACACATACCATAAGTGAGTACACAATTAGTGTCTATAACCAACATTATATGGGATTGTGTTGTTCTTTCATGAATCATTCAAAATTTCAGGTTATGAAAGAATAGGTAATATTTCATTGCTTCAACTGCTTCTTCTTTACATACAATTACACAAGATTAATTTCACAACATTCGTCTATCGTCCGATAAAAAAAAAAAAAAAAAAAAAGTTTCACAACATTCAATTATAAAAACTTGGTTAGTAAAACCAACACTAGAGAGCCCACATCATTCACAATTGTTCAATAGTGCATGAACAAAAGATGATAATCCCAGCATCCTATTTTAATTGTCTCGCACGTCACCTAAGAAAACTCACCTGATATGATGATGCGTAGCTGTTGCAGGAAAAACTACTCTTCTCTTCTCTTTCCTATGATCGACACGCAGCTTTGGGGACTTGGCTTTCGTTGCTTCTTTGGCAGACCTGTTTGTGGAGATGGATAAATGGGGACCAAAAGAGGGGAAAAGAATAAATGAAAAAAGAGGAATATTAGAAAGCAATAGCTAGAGAATAAATGGTTTAAAAGAAAGAATCTTGTTTGTTCTGTAAGATGTACTTTTGCGGCAAGAAAGGATGCTCAAAGTTCGGCACGGGTCTTGCATGTGGGACTAGGGTCCTCCTCAGCTGTTTCAAGGCCTTCTCCTCTTCCATCTTCAATAATGAGTTTTAAAAAGTGAAAATGAAAACAATGGATATTAACTAAATGAACATACTTATCATGTTTAAATATCGATACGAAAAAAATGCATGCAAAACAATAGATTTAGGATAAAACAACCTCCTGTGGAGAATTCTTTTACTTAACCGTGAAACAATATTGATGTGGTTATTTTATTATTTGTGCTTACCATCCTTGCAGATTCTTCCTCCTCTCTGTATCTCTTGTAAGTCATTTCTTTCTCCTTAATCTGTGAAACAGATTTTTGTAAGAAAATGTTCAAACAACAAAGGAAAACTCCTGAATTCTGTAGATGATTATGAAAAAGGGACTTAATATTTATATAACGAGGACAAGGATGACAACCTTTTTATCAAATTCTGCTCTATCAACAGCCCGGTGCTCGACATGCAGATTGAATTCCTGATATTCCGTGAGGGGCTTTCGTTCTTTCACAGTAACTGGAATAGGGTCCCTGATATATATATATATATATATATATATATATATATATATATATATACAACCAACATGTCACGTTATACAAGGTGTTTCCAATATTGATAAATGTCCAGAACCACTCCCAAGCATTAAAAACAATGAAAAGCATGAAAAAGCCAACTTGTCATACTCTTTCAAGATAGGCTGTGCTTTGAATTTTCGCATCTCCGCTTCTACCATCTCCATCCTCTTCCTTTCTTCCATTTCCCTCTGCATCTCCTCTTCGTGCCTCAGCAAACTCTCCAGTTGAAAAGGCTCCACTTTTGTGCATGGCTTTGGCTCCGGCTTTGGTGGAAGCTAAAGAGGAGAGAGTTCAAAATGGTTTAAGTACCAATTCATGCAGTGGTATTTGAATTATGATACATAAATTATTGTCATAATCAATTACCACGGGGTAGTCGGTTGTGTAAGGATATGGATGAGCTTTTGGTATTCTGGCCCTATCTTCTTCCAACTGTTTGTGTGAGAGTTCCTCGGCTATTCTTTTCTCCTTCTGTGCCCCTCTTTCCTGGAAAAAACAAACAAACAAACAAACAAAAATTACAAAAACATAAATCCTGATCAAATGTAATGTGCACCTTTAATATATAAAACTTGTATTAAGAATGTTATCGTTCATACCTCCGTGTGGAGATGGAAGGGATTTGGTGTAGTATTTCGAGAAAGAGGCTTCTTCTCCTGGTGAGGTTCTGAATTTATTGAAAGCTGAATGTGGCAGAAACAGGATTTTATTTACTTTTAACCAGTTAAGAACATAGCAATTGTTAAGGACATAGCAATTGTTGAGTAACTGAAGAGAGACCAACAGAAATCTTGATCAGTCATTACCTTATCAATTAAATCTACAACAGAGGTTGGTGGTGGAATTCTTTTATCTATCACAATGTGAAATTCCTCGGGTACAGTGACCTGCTTCTTCATGTGGGAAAACATGCCCATTTCACCTTTACTTTCGAATATCTGCCGAATAAGAATGGTGCAAATTACAGTCGGATAAACACAGATACACAAGTTACTAAAAATAAAAATTCCCATAATGACATAAGAAGGTACTGTGTGCTACCTTTTTATTTAGTGGTCTGGCCTTGAACTGTGGAATATTTTCAAGTCTCTCCTTTTCTCGTTCCTCGGAGCTTTTGATCCTCGGAGGACGAGCTCTGAGAGACGTCTGAAGAAGAGGCGATTTTGGTGTTGTAAGGTGATGAAGTTTCCATTGATGGTTCTGCAATAACAAGATATCATAATTTTTGACAAAGTAGCAATTATTTTTCAGGAAAAGAATAAAGAATTAGAATGAAAATTCAGTCAGACAGCTCAAAAACCATGTTGCCATACCTGTACTGCTGTAGATTCTGTTGAGGCCACCGTGGATGTTTCTGCATTTTGAATGGCCCTCGACATAGTTTCCAAATGAAATTCCTGTACAAGTCATGGTTATATTGTATTAATCTAAATAAAATGCTAATATATGTTTAAATTCTTCAAAAATCTACTAGCAAGTGAATTTAACTACCTTAAATTCCGGTAGGTGGGGTGTGCTTCTCGGCAAGGGAGGTAAAGTCGGGGCCTCGAAAATCTTCGAGAGAAAAATTTGAAAAAATGAGGTTAAACTATTATGTATACCAAAAAGTACACTGAAAGACGAGAGTAGGTTGATGAATATGTACCTTTTTGTTTAGTGGACGAGCCTTAAACTTAGGGATTTTAGCCATTGCTTCTTCCTCCAACTCAGCTGAACTTTTAATCTTTACACTACGCACCCGCTGAGACGTCTCGAATTCAGGTGTTTTCGGTCTTGTCAAAGTAAGCTTAGGCTTTGTTTTCATAGTTCCAGCAGCATCACTCTGAATTATTATTATTAAATTAAAACATAACAATTTTAGACATGCACCAAACATTTTCAAGTTTATCATTGTCAAACCAGGAAATGAATGCAGATAAATTACATGTGAAATAGAACTGCTTCGAGACATAGGCATGTCTCTCGTCCTCGACTGAAACTTCTTCATCATTTCTGCCGTGGATACGAATGGCTGTGCGTGTTCGCGAACGTACATCTTCAAATGAATAATGGAATTAAAAAGATGTATAAATTTTGACAAACATGTATACTATCAGAGATTTCTACCTTTCTGTCTTCTTTGTTTATTTTGGTTTTCACAGTTGAGGGGCAGAGGTTAGAACTGCTGCTCACAAGTCCAGTTCTTGTTTTGTGAGGCAGATTTGAAGGTTTGTTGATTGTCCGAATCTGTAACAAAAGGGAACTCGTTTATCAAAACCTCAAATACCAATCATGTCACTTGTATTATCACCCAAAAACTTATAGTAATAATAAGAAGAAGGATTATGAAATTATAGAAATATGCACCTGTCGGGATTTTCCATCTTCCAGTTTTTGCCTTTTGATAGCAGGGTTTTCATGGGTAAGGTTGGAATTTCCAACGATGTTTTTAGTATTTGTGTCTCTGTGGAAGTACAATTCAAGTCTAAGTCAAGTCTTTACTATGAAAAGAGTATTAGTTAACTAAGTTGTAAGAGTATTACGATTGTAAATTGCAAGAACAACTAAGTTATTGTACCACCTTTTAACAGTAGCCGGCTTAGTGCTTTTGCCTTGTGATTTTGGCAATTGCTTCTTCGAATTCAATAATGAAGGATTTTTCAGAATGCTGGCTATTCTAATGGCTGAGTGAGTCTTCTGGTTTTCAATCGGCTTTAGTGGTGCTGGGGTGCAGCAAATCGAGGTTGCCTTGCCTGTTACAGCACTGATCATGACCAACAAAATTTTAGTTCAAATTATAAAAAATCTAATAATTACATTTTCTCCTCTTTACTAGCAAAGTAATAAAAACAAAATAATAATAACAAAGAAGACAATGGTTTAAGGCAAGAAAAAGAACACACTTCTCGTTTTCCGATGAGTCGTTCGCATTTTCTGGATTGCATTTGACTCCAACATCGAGTTTCTCAATGCAAGAATCCTGTATTTATCACAAGTATCATTATCGTGAGAAACATGATAAAATAGTAATAACAATCCTCATTCAAATGCTACTACTAACATTTTTCTTCGTTTCAGACTGGACAATATCTAGCTGAGGCCTCTTATTTGCTCCCACTTCTTCAGTAGATTCAGTTGGGAGAACTTCTGGTTGAGATCTGCAACACATTATAACATTAAATTTCATCTTCCCGAGAACAAAATTTCCAACTCAAGCATCCCAAAGTCTAAACAGTGAAGAAAAACTCGGTACATTTTTTGACTTAGTGATATTGGTGCTGGCTCCATGGCAGAATTTGATGCGCTAGGAGGGGCTTCTTTCGATGTTTCTGGTATCTGTGATAAGTAGAAATATTTTAACTGATTTTTCATATATAGCCATAAAATATGTACATATATATAAAGAAGAACATACATGCACAAAAATAGAAAATGATCACCTTCTGCATTTGATCAGCTTCACTGAAATTGCAGAGAATATGATCTTGCACAGTTCTGATTGCCTTGATTCTAGGGATAAATGCTGCAAAATCAGGGGGGGGAAAGAAGGGCTAACTAAGCCTGAAACCTCAACTCAATCCAGACAGGACACGATAAGCCGATAACGCAATGAGGAAAAAAGGAAACGAGAAAATACGACTCTCCAATCGACCAACTTCGTTCTCTTCCTCAACCTCATTCAAATACAGGGCCATTCATACATCATATGGGATATGGAAAAAAAAAGTAAGAAATTTTGATTGAAGAAAGCAACAAAAGACCACAACTCCTTAGATAAGGACAATTAAAACAAAGACCAAACTACTGATATCTTAAAGAATGCCACACTACCGACGGGCAGTCGAAGAAATTGGGGAAAACTGAGATGCAGGACACTTACTTGAGTACAGATGATAAGATGTATTTAAGCAAATAAATTTCATTTTTATGATTAGAGAGAGGGGGGAAAGGATTCTTGAATTCAAAATTTGAAAGAAAAAATTGTATGATAACACAAACTTCTCTATATGATAAACAACTTCAATTTCCAAAGGTACAAACCCTTTCTTTTTTTTCAGAAAACGATTATCATTTCAAAATAAAAATTCAATAGAAATTGCCATATAACTACACAAACCCTAATATTCACCATTCCAATTAATCAACACACAGTTGGAGCGAACCCTAACAAGAACACGAGCCCCCACGTTCTAAATTTCTACCAAATTGCTCAACAAACTAATACGAAAAATCGGAAGGGAGACTAAATACGCACGAGAATGGGCATAAGGGCGGGCGTTCTCGAACCAGAGCTCGGCCTTACGGACATCATCCTCGGTCTCCTTGCGCAAGAAATCGTGAAATCGAGGAGCCGAGAACTCGTATAATTCGTCGACCACGGACAACAATTTACCGGAAGGCTCCTCCAATGCCGCCATTTTTAGTTGCAGAGTAACCTGTTGCTGGGTGAAGAGGAAAAAGAAAAGAGGAGTTATGATCTTGAGAGGATGAGAAAAATGGAGATGAATATTATTCAGCGTTTGTTTGGATTTTGGCTAACGGTCGATTTTGGGATGGCAACGGCTAGTAACCGAGGTCAATAGTTATTAATAGCTGCAAAACGTCGTCGTTTAGAATTTTTGGTGAAATTTATTTGTATTATACTAACTAGTGCGTGTCCCGTGCGATGCACGAGAAAATAATATTACGATTGTATTATAAATTAAATATATAAATAACATTGATCATGATCTACCCATTGATTTAAATTAAACCGGGTTGGACACAGACCGACCGAATGGACCGAGAACCGGTTTATGATTCGCTTGAATAAAATATTTGCTATTGAATCCGTCAACACCAGTTGGACTGGTAGGATCGATACAATTTTCTAAATAAATTTTGCTACATTTAAAATTATTTTAAATAAAATTACATATTTAAATAAAATAGAGATTTATAAATTGTGTATCAATTAGTTTAAACATTTGAATTTATAAATTATTTAGATATTTAAGTAACACATTATATTTAAATTTATTACAAAAATGTCCTATATATGTACTATAATGTTTATAAATAAAAATCCGAAGAAACCACAAGTGATTTAATAAAATAACTTGATCGTTTCAATGACGGTCCGGTTCTGAAAACCTTATATTTATTGCACGTTAATAAAAAAATTATAATAAAATATTATTTTATTTCCATAAATATTACTAAAATGATATATAAATATTTATAAATTATTAAACATGTTGTCATAAAAGTATTGTTAATATGATTGTTTGAAGTTTGGACTGCATCACATTTACGTAATAAAGTATTTTCAGTGTTAAAATTTATATTTAGGTTTTTTTTTTCCCGAAACGATAGAGGAACTATTATAAAGCAAAACGCACAACGTGCGAATAAAAGTACAAAGCTCCCAACGGGAGAATAAAATGGGAGGACAAGTCTAACGACTGCCTAGAATCCCGACACTAGCAACGCTAGAAACCAAAAAACACACGACAAACACTAAGAACTAAGAACTAAAAAAACTAAAAGGCTCCCAACTGGAGAATACCTGAGTGTCGGATCCCAACAGGATAATAAGTTTGACACTCAGGCGAAACAGAGGCCAACTGGCCCAGACCAAAAATACAACGAACAAACAAAAACATGAAGCTACCAAACAAAAACATAACAAAGCAACACAACTAAACGAGCCCTTCCAAAGCAGTGCCATCAAACCGAACCAGCGAAAAACAAGGCGACTAAGAGACCCGCAGCTAAAAGAACCGACCCCGAAACTGCCCAAACCACTCGGTTGCCTAACGGTGTCGAAACCCTAACCCCGGAGCTAATCCAAGTCACCCCGCTCCACGACCACAACACTGGATTGCCCCGAACGGACAAAAGAATGTCACAGCCCTGGCCCCAACCCCAAAACGCTTGGAAGCTGCCCAAAGCCACCTCTCCGCCGCACCACCACTCCGAACAACACCACTGACAGAGTGAGGGGCGCGACGTCCCCTTCGACACCAAGGCCGAGAACCGGGGAAGACAACCAAAGAGAGCAGCAACGTCCCAATCGCCCAAGCAAACAAGTCGTCGGCCAAACGAGACGCCTCCCACCCCCGGAACGGCACCACGGCTCCACCACCACCCAATCGAGGAGCCACTACCCTGAATCGGCGCCGGAAAGGACGGAGACCAATCGCAGCAGAAGAGGCCCGACTCCATCGGACCGAAAAGCGAAACAAAAAATAAGGGGCGGAAAACCAAGCGGTCAAGGGCCGGCTACCGCCGGCGAAGTTCGAAGGCTACTATGGAAGGCTGACGGCGATTAATCGGAAGAGGCGAGAAGATGGAATTTGGGGCAAGGGTTTTCTAATTTGGTCACCTGGGACCAACCAAGTTGTGTCACCTGGTATATAACTTAGTCACCTGGGACCAACCAAGTTGTGTCAAGTTTTTTGACTATTTTAAATATCACCTAAAAGTAATTCAATCAACCTGGGCAGTACCTTAATTATTCAATCACCCGATTGATCCAAAGATATCTCCTTATTTTCTATAAATATATTTAATTTTATGAAATATAAATATTTATGGACTGCATTAAATGCTAACCTATTTATTTGCTACCATTTTTAGTAAATAGGTTGTCTCTTTATATATATATATATATTTATCATGACATTATTAGTTGGCAAATTATGGTTTTAAATTAACCAATGTCTACATGATACTATGATAGACATTAATGCGGTTTTAAAATATTATCTATTAATAAACCATATCAAATCCAATAATTATTATCATTATGTTTTTTATTATCAGATTAATTGATATAAATTTGTATGTTATTGAGTTTTGAAATTTTTGATAAACCAAATTTTGATACATGTCCACCGGTCTGCATGTTTATCTCCAAAAATTTGGTATGATTTTTGTTGGATAAATAACTAAATCACGATAAAAAATAAGAGCATGGTTTTAGTTAATTACGTAGTTAGAAAATTATGACATGTTTAAAATGTTTGGGATAAAAGTTGTGTTTAAATAAATCTCTACATCTCTACATGATAAGAATTTGGATGAGACTAAAACTCAAATTCAATTTCAAATAACCTATCGAAAAATTCAAATGATCAACTGGATATGTTGAAAATTTTCAAAAAATTTTGATATGTTTATATTTGTTTAGGCAGGAATTCCTCTTATTTTTTGCTTAGAATTGTTTAGATTCCCTCTTTATATAATAATAGATTTAGATAAGACTTCAAATTAATTCATAAATAATTTTTTAAAAAAAATTAAAATAGTATGTAATAAATGCTTTCATAAATTTTTGGATTATTATTTTTAGTAAATAGTAATTCTTTATATATATATATGTCCATTCCATTATTATAATTCTTTAAAAGATTTATAATAAATCCAAAAAATAGATCTACTAATGATTTTTTCGGTCACTTATTAAAGATCCCTAATTTATAGGGATTCATGTATGGAATGCACTTCTTTCCTAAATAATTTGGATAAGACTTCAAATTAATTCCTAGATAATTTTTTAAAAAAAATCTTAAAATAGTATGTAATAAATGCTTTCCTAAATTTTTGGATTACTATTTTTAGTAAATGGTAAATCTTTTTATATATATAGATATAGATTTAGGAATTCTACTAGCAAAGCCCAAATATAATTAATTAGAATGTAAAAAATATTATATGTATGATGAATAATAATATAATATTTATTTAATATATTAAGATATTTGATAAATGGTTAATTATATTCTTTATTTTGTAATTTATAAGAATATGCTATTCTTTTTTTTTTTTAATGTCTCAAACCAGTAATTCATAGTGATTCAAGGAATGATCCGTTTGTTTATCTTTTTAATGTTATATATTTTTGTTTTGGGCTAATTTTTTAAAATTAATTCTATATTTAAATTTAATTGTAATATATTTTATGTCAAAAATAGTTTTTACACTCATTTTTATATTTATAATATTATCTTATCAATATATGAGAACCGTGACAAGATTTTATTATAAAGACATAATCTATACTTATATAATAAGTCATCCTATTTACTATAGTTAGTAGTAAGAAAAGTCAATATTAATTAATGCATCCTATTTTTAGGTTAGTATTTTATTTACTTATTTTATTTATTTGTTTCTTCCCATTACATCGGTTTAATAAAAAAATTCCCATAAAATCTGTTTTTTCAAAGAATTGTACATAAGATCCAAAAAAAAAAGGCATATTCGATCGATGATAAAAGATTTGATCAGTCAAACTTATATCTTTATTTTACATCACCCATAAATAAAGCAGATATCAAGCCTAAATTAAAGGGTTTAGTTGTGTATTGATTTACGTAAATACATCTAATTTTTAAAGTTTGCATATATTCAAAATTCCTTCTTATCTTTTTATCACCGGTCGGTTCTAATTGTATGAAAATCTGTTCAGATTTGTTTCTTTAGATGTAATCCGATTTTCGTAGAATGAGATTTTTTCACAAAAAATATTAACCGCTATTGTATCTATCGATCGAATATAAATTACAAATCTCAGCCATCGTCTTCGTCCATGTCAACCTCCTGCGAACAAAAAAATATCCCCAATCAGTCTTATGAATCAATGATTTGACTTAATCAAATAAGTTAATAGGTCTAATAGGTCTATGCTGAAGGCTCTAATTGTAAGAATATTTTTTCAAGACCGAGGTAGCACATACAAATCTTATCTCTAGTTGGTTCTTCATGATAAAACTGTAAGCCAAATTATTGTTACTTCTTTTTTTTTATTTCGAACTATGAAACATTTATTTTCTATTTTTAAATTTTATTTTTAAAATTTAAAATTTGGTTTCTTTCTTTTATCGTGCACGTATTCAGATATTTAAATTATTTATATTTTTTACAAAAATTAATTTTTTATTAATTATTTTTTTGTACATGTTTAGAGAAATCGCATTACTACATGGCTCGGGCAAGCAACTTGGCTGCATTTAGAGAGAGGAATTTTGAGGAGGGCATGATCATTTGTATCAAGAATTATCAAGTGGACAACAATCTAGGAAAGTAGTCGGAGGGCATGATCATTTGTAGTCACGTAGGACATGGGGCTGCAGAATGCTATACTAAGGGCAATAAGCCCCGACCTGCTCTACCCCCCCGTCGACGTGTAGCGAGGCAGGGTTCTACTATTGCCCCGACGAGCCCTAAGGAGAAGGGCAAGGCCTCGGCCCACGGCCCCGATCCGAAGGGGCAAAAGGGCAAGGGCAAGGTCACCTCTGAGGGTAATCTGCCCAAGGAGGTTAACCTCGATAGGCCTAAGGCCAAAGCTACAGGCCTTTTCCCCCACTCCCGCTTCACTGTGCTTGACTCGGAGTCGGAGGAGGAGTTTCACATTCCCTCCGACCATCTGGGAGCATCGACCAGCTCCCCATTTGATGATGACGATCTATTAGTTGATGAGACAGAGTCTCCTGACATCCCTTTATGCATCGAGGCCCCCCCTTCCTCCTCAGCTCTCATGATCGTAGAGCCCTCCCTCCACCTTACCTCACACCCTTACCCATCAGCTCGACCCCCTTTGGCCCTCCCTTCCTCTTCCCCCACATCCCCCGCTAGTGGGTCTGGTCCCACTTCCCCACAGCGCCAGACGCTGAGCTCCGAGGGATTAGAGCACCTACAGATCATCCTCTTACCCCAGGATTTCTCCCCTATACGGGGGGGATTTTTACAGGAGATCCCTGAGCACCGGAGACCACAGACTAGATCGATGACTGCGCAGCTCTCTGCTAGCCGAGCTCTGACCCCATCAGACATACAGACACAGCCTAACCACGGACAGCTCCAGTTAGGCGGCCCCACTGACATTTGACATGTCAGTCACATCGCTTACATGGAATGCCCGTGGTCTGGCTAATAGGACCACCCTTGCTCATGTTAGATCTCTCATACGTGAGCATAACCTTGACTTTGCGGCTTTCTTAGAGCCTATGACTTGTGACCCTTCTTTTGACGATTATTCGCGGCGTCTCGGTTTCCATGCCGGGATGAGAAACACCTCTAACAAGATTTGGTTTTTCCACTCGCGTGACTTTACTTGTCAGATCCTTCGAGACACTGATCAAGTCTTGCACGTGAAGCTCTCCGCCGCCCATCTTCCGGAGCCGATTTTTCACACTTTGGTTTACGCCAGCTGTGCGAGGGTCGGTCGCTATGACCTCTGGGACACCATGCGTGAGATTGCCGAGAGTATGGAGGGATTACCGTGGATGATTAGCGGTGATTTCAACATATTCCTGCACCTCGATGAACGCATGGGTGGCATATCGGACCGCTCTGCGGAGATCTTAGATTTCTCGCATGCCATATCGGATTGTGAGCTCATCGACGCTGGTTACGAAGGAACTCCCTTTACGTGGGAGAGGGCCGGAGTCAAGGAGAGGCTCGACCGCTCTCTCTATTCAGAGGCGTGGACGAGGGTGTTTGCGACCACGGTTGTGACGCACCTTCCTCGAATTGGATCCGATCATGCCCCCCTTCTGATTCACTGTCGGTTCTCTATTTCCCCTCGGCGAGCGTCTTTTCGTTTCCAGAACATGTGGGCCCGCCACCATTTTTACTACGATACAGTTAGAGCCTCCTGGCAGCAGGATACGCATCTCTATGGGATGCGCAACCTGCAGGAGAAGCTCAAGAGACTTCGTTGCATTTTGAAGCAGTGGAATTGGACGATTTTTGGTGACATTTCTCAGCGCCTTACTGCAGCTCAGACTGCGTATGCGGAGGCGGAACGGACCTATGATTTGGATTCTTCGCCAGAGAATATGTCCGAGATGCGCCGCTGCCATGCTGAGTACCAGTTGCGCCTCCTCATGGAGGAAGATTTCTGGAAGCAGAAGGCTGCTGTGCGTTGGATGGCTGAGGGGGAGCGTAATACCAAGTTCTTCCAGGGATTCGTGAGGCAGAAGCGAGTCAAGTCGTATATCCATAGTGTCGAAGATAACGGGTCATTCGTGACCCAGGAGTCCCAGATACGGGAGTCGGCTAGGACTTACTTCCTCTCTCTCTTTTCCTCTGAGCGGGATTTGCTTACGCACCCCGACCCGACTCTCTTTCCGACCATCCCGCAGTCGGTCGACCTCGTTGACCTCTGTGACCTCCCGAGTAAGGAGGAAGTCAGGGAGGCTGTGTTTGGGATTGATCCCAACAGCGTCTCTGGACCGGATGGTTTTTCGTCCCTATTCTTCCAGTCTTGCTGGGAGATTGTGGGTGCTGACGTAGAGGAAGCTGTGAGGGATTTTTTCTCTGGCCACCAGATGCCAGAGTCCTTCACGGCAACCTGCATCATTTTGATCCCGAAGAGATCGGGACCTAGCACTTGGTCTGACTATAGGTCTATCAGCTTATGCAACGTGACTAACAAGATTATTTCTAGAATCCTCAATAGCCGTCTCGCTCCCCTCCTCCCCCACCTTGTCTCTCCGAATCAGAGTGATTCATCAAGGATCGAGTCATTAGTGATAATATCCTACTGGCTCAGGAGATGATACACGACATCTCTCATGCGAATCGAACACGAACCCCGAACCTCGTGCTGAAGCTAGACATGGCCAAAGCATATGATAGGGTCGAGTGGTCGTTTCTCAGAGAGGTACTGGCTCGGATGGGATTCCTCACCCATTGGATTAGCTTTGTGGAGGCGTGTGTGGAACACTGCACATTCTCCGTTTTGATTAATGGTAGCCCTACGACTTTCTTTCCCTCTACTCGCGGCCTTCGTCAAGGGGACCCTTTATCCCTCTCCCTTTTTGTTCTAGTGGCTGACTATCTCTCTCGCTGCCTTGACAACTTCATTCGCGATTTTCCGAGGATGACCTACAGCACGCGTGGTTGTGGGCCTCCCATTTTCCACCTTTCTTACGCAGATGACATTATTATTTTCACTCGTGCGAATGATAATGGGCTAGTTGCTCTCATGAGTCTTTTGGACCACTACAGTGAGACATCTGGCCAGCTAGTCAGTGTTAGTAAGAGTTCCTTTATCATGGACCATCACGTTGCTGACCATTGGGCCCACCAGATTCACGAGCGTACTGGCTTTGCTCGTGGGGACTTACCCATCCCCTACCTTGGGGCCCCCTTGTACAAAGGCCATCTTTCCCTTGAGCTTTTTATAGATGTCCGCCAGAGGATGATTGACCGGATTTCTGGTTGGTCTCATAGACACCTATCCTTCGGAGGCCGACTTGCTCTGATCAAGAGCACTCTTTGTGCCCTTCCCCTTCACCTTCTCGCGGTCCTTGACCCC
>CACSLK010003174.1:2637080-2648985 GCA_902706635.1 Striga hermonthica
GCTCAATCAATCCTTATATCTCACTCTATTAATTTAATAAATAACCATTCCAATTAAAAAATAAATTCTAAATCATTCACTACCCAATTTCATTTGGAGTTCTGTGAATCTGTTCATAATCTCAAACGAAAAATAAAATGATACCTTTAGAGTAGAAAGTCGAGGAGCAGGGGATGTAGGGTACAGAGAGCGGAGGAGAAGGGACATCGGGGCTGCCGAGAGCTGGGCGAGAGGCGAGAGCGAGAGTCAAGGAACCAGACGATGTGAGAAGAACCTTGTGAGGAGGCTGAGGTGGAGTCGTGGAGGCGGCGGAGTTCCTACTGTCGCCGGGCTTGGTGGATCCGTGGAGGTGGAGGCTGCGGTGGGGAGGCGAGAGGGAGATGATGAAGAGAAGTGAAATGAGGGTTTCGTGAATGAATTCTGCCTGTGATTTCCTTTCCTTTAATTTTGTTTTCTTTCTTTTTTTTTTAATTTTATGTATATAAAATTGGAAAGGTCCCAAATAGCGTGCGTGATTTAGGGTATAGCGTAAATCGCGTCCGCTGTCGCGTAAAATACCTGCCACGTCATCAAATGCGTGCGCTTTGTTGGACCTACGCAAAATTACAGACGCTATGACGCGTTTTTATGCAAATATGCGCTATTTCACGCCATGTAGCGCGCTAAAATGCGCTTTTAAAAACACTGGTTGAAACACATTGGCACTAATCGGTCTCTATTTTATGTCACACATTCCCTCGACTTTGCTTAGTTATTTAAATTGTTTGTTTGAGATCATTCGATGATCGAGTAGTTCGCGTACGTTGTTTGACCGAACATTTCGTCGTCATCATTTTCAGTTGGTGATGTTCTTTACCATTATTGGAAAACAATAGTGCAGACTTGCCCAACACTTTCAAGCTATTCAAGTTGGCAATGGGAGGTTAAAATCCCCAAATTCTAATGACCAAACTGTCTAAACTATAGCAGATATATTAATATGATTTACAACCACCCCACGGTAGCTTATGTCATTTCAAGCCCTATCAAAACAGGTTTCCATCCAACTACCGGCCAGTTAGCCCATGTAAGCGGACGGGCTTGGTTTCCATTTACCGAGCCTGTTTAATTACAAGCCAATTGAACGGCATTGTTCGGCCAGTATCCGATTTGTCTGTGTCCTCATCATTATTTTTATACAATATGATCAGCACCTACACACTGTCCTCACACTGTATTCGTTCAGACAAGTAAGATGAAATTGATTAATAAATAGTTTTAAATTATTTTGAATAACTTACAGAAAAAAAAAAAAAATTAAAATCAAACATTCAACGCGTTTTCATGCTTTTGCAGATGTAACCATTCGTGTACATGACTTCATATTATTCATCCATGCATATAAAAAGGGAAAAAAAAAGAAGAAAATCCAATAGATTGGCATGTTTCAGAACACGCCTTGTGTGGACTCCATCTCCAGAAATGTTGAGTTTCTTCTATATCTGTTTAACAACAATGGGACTCGTCACGTTATGTAGACCGTCGGACCATGTCAGCTTTCCAAATACATAACCTTTGTTACAACCATATTCTCCAGGCTGTATTATAACCTTAAATTCTTTCTCCTCCCCAATCTTTTTAAAGTCCAACTTCTTCGGCTTGATTTGTACTGATATTCCAGGTGGGCTACAAACGAAGGCTTTGTAAGCGGCTGGCGGCCCTACATTTTTTACCTTTCTAGTCACGATGACTGGGCACTCGAGGTTGGGGACTGTGATCGAGGGGTAATTGAAGTCGGTGAGGCTAATGTTCTGCTTGGGACAAGTGAATGAATTGTTCCAGAACAACTTAATCTGTGCTTGGTTAAAACCAATGGCGCATAACAAGTTGAGGTAATCGGTTGTTTGTAAATCGTAAACAAGTCCAGGGTCCATTGCCCGATTCGGATCAATGTGTCCTCCTCCATAACTTAACGGTGTAGCTTTCGAGTTGTTGTTGTTGGTGATTGGGTGATAAGTGTTGTCGATTGTACTTGCTAAAATAAACAAATTAAAAAAAAACACGATACACAACAAATGATTATCCTTGTGATTTCTTTCGAAATATGCATGATGCTTTGTGACTTAAATTAATGTTGGTAATCACCAGTGGTCATGATGGCGGACTTAAAGGCAGCCGGACTCCAATCTGGGTAGAGCTTCTTCAAGAGGCCGACGACCCCAGCAACGTGTGGGCAAGCCATTGAAGTGCCTGATACAACATTGAACTTCACATGTCGCTTGTCAAAATCTTCGTCTGCCGGTCCAGCTGCTCCGCTATATGCGGCTAAGATACTAACTCCTGGTGCCGTGATATCCGGCTGAGAACAAGAAATTTTATTAATTAATTAAGACATAAAATATCATTAATTAATTTAACAAGAATTTACAAAGTTCGGTATTACTCAAAACCTTGAGAATTTCCTGCATAATAGTATTTGGCCCTTGCGATGAAAAAGCTGCCATTACTGGTGCTGGTTTTGTGTCTAAAAGAGTTGTCGGTTTTGTGATACTAGCCACGGGCAACCTGCTTCCCGTCATATTTTTGACAATGTCAGCATGTGAAAAGACAAGTTGTGTAAAATAGCTATATGCAATTTTGTAGTTCACCCTGTTTTGTGCATTAGAGATAAGAGAGCAAGTCCATCTTTGTAACTTATATGTGTAGCTGGCAAGACATGAGCATCGGCTATGATCTCATTCCCAGAGGCCTCGTCGTTTGCTAAAACCATTCCCACAGCACCAGCTAAGGCTGCTTGCCTGCCTTTGTCGACCCTGTCAGTGATTCCCCTTAGACAAACCAAGATCTTCCCTTTCACCTTTTTAGCATCTAGAGATTCAGGTTCACACAACTCCCTGCATTTTATCTCATATTTCATTCATATTTCAACCTTTTCAAAATTAATTGAGTAAAATTTTGTTCCTCAAGCAAAAAAATGATGGAAAATTGAACATTAGCTCCTTCTGTTTGATCCATTAATTTTGTTGAAAATTCAACAACTACATTACCACTTAGTCATTGGTTAGTTAACTAGTTGACGAAGGGTACCAATAATAAAGTTGAAAGTTGATTTCATTTGTCCAAAAAATGATTATAGGATAGGCGTCTTACGCTTGTTCTGCTGTTGCGCTAGAGGCATTTGCATATCGCGCATAAATTATGGCGAACCACTTTCCCTCTGGAAGCGATTTGTCTGAAAGGCTTTCTCCCTGCACATCAACTACTACTTTGCACAAATGTCTATTTGCTTACTTTACTTTCAATTTTCACTTAAAAGAAAACAAACATAGAAAGGGAGACAACAATTAGATACACATTTACCTCGAATCGTTTGTTCCCTAATATTAAATAGCTAGGAAATTTTCGATCCATGGTGCTTGCGCCAACCGTGATCTGCCAAGGCGCAATGTTTACAACCGTACCTTGGTTTGGCCCCGAATTACCGGCCGAAAAGACGACCACGATCCCTTTACTCACCGCGTGAAACGACCCGATGGCATTAACATCTTTAAAAAAGGGGATGGCACCACCACCCAAGGAGACCGAGAGTACGTCGACCCCATCATGGATGGCCATGTCGTAGGCTGCCATGATGTCAGCATCAAAACAACCTCCCTTGCCTTTTAAGGGCGGCCAACAGACTTTGTAGGTTGCCACGCGGGCCATGGGTGACCCGCCCTTGGCGGTGCCATTGGCGAAGCCGAAGATGTTGGCCCCAGAAACAAAGTTGCCGCCAGCTGTCGATAGGGTGTGGGTCCCGTGGCCTTCATAGTCGCGCGGTGTGCGGAAGGTTGAGTTGATGTGTCCCCCGGCCGCGTTGTACGCCTCGTAGAATTCTCTGGCACCGATCAGCTTCCTTCATGCATCGAAAAATCAACACATTTATGGATGAAATAAATCTATATCTATAATTTATTTATTTATTTATTTATATCTACCTTAAAAGCATGAGTTATTTCTTAAAAATTTTGAATTACCCATACTACCCTCAAAAAATGTTACTTTAAATGATATAAATGTAATTTGTGATTTTACATTAGAATTGATAATGGTGATTTGTAACTTTTCCAACCACATTTAAATAAAAACTTGAATTGCCAATACTATCCTTAACAAAAATGAAATGTAACTTTTGCTTGAAAGATATAAACGTAATATTATAAATTTAAATTAAAATCACATTACAACTACACACCTATTTTTTTTTTTTATAAATATATGTTGTCTAACTCTTCCATTTCTCTTCATCATATACAATTATTTTCATGCATATAAAATTTATATTAATCTCATCCTAGCTATTATTCTTCATCATCTACAAATATTAATTTATTTATTACAAGAGTATACGTAATTCTATTTTAGGGCATCACCTTCTAAAATGTTGGTCCTGTTCAATCACAAATTGATGCAGATAGAATGCCACTAATTTATATGTCATATAAATGTTTTTCAAATAAAATTGTTATTAAATAGTGAAATTATAATTAATTTAAGTCTTATATATAAAAAAATAATAAGTATCAAGCCAAATAATAAATATTAGTTTTAATTTGTAATACATGTTATTTAAAATTACTTTCACCGTGGTTTATTTTCATCACTATGCCTTCAAATATTTACTCCTATCTATCTTGATAGTTATAAAACAAATTACATGTAATGAAGAGTTTATAATTTTCAAATTCTAAAAAATGGAACTATAATTTAGGACTTTCTATCATTCCAGTACTTATTAGTAATTACAACTTAATGTAATACATATGATTATTTGATATGTGATAGATAATTGTAGTTGTAGTCTATTCAAAATGTATTAATCTTTTAATTAAATGAGGGCAGATGAGTTACAAATCATCACTATCAACTCCAATCTAATATATATTTTTAATATTAATTACAACTGAATGGTCATAAATGTTCACTGTCATCTTCAAATTTTAGTAAAAACCCACTGAAGTATACATCATGTATAACAAGTTAATACATTCATAATCAATATTTTTTTTAAGTAAAATTACAACTTTTAATACATCATGTATAACAAGTTAATACATTCATAATCAATATTTTTTTTTTTAAGTAAAATTACAACTTTTATGTAATAAACAATCTACCTATTTTTTAGTTTGATTAAAATTAAGCAAAATAAATTTAACATGTTTGTTCAGTGGATTGAGGTTATTTTCAAATAACTATCTTAAAGAGGAGATTTGTTTCTTGAAAAAATTGAATTGCCAAAAATGCCATATGCTATAACTAATTCTAAGGCAAATAATATAATTTTGCCACAACTTTTAGAGAGTTACAAATATTAATAGTTACAATCATTTTTTCAATCAATTATTTTTCATTCTACTTTACTTTATTATTTGTTTTATCTATGATCTTTTATTATATTTTTTACATATTCAATAATGTAATTTCTTTTAGTTGATATAAAGACGTTAAGATTATCTAAACAAATATGTAAGTTAGAAATAAAAAATAGAATAAATATTTACGGAAAATGTAGTTTTTCAATGTAAGAAAAAGATTATTTTTAAGATTTTTTTTAAAATAAAATATAATTTATTTCACAAGTGTAAAATATATAATGCACCAATGAAAGTATCATCTCTAATTTCTACTATAGATTTTTTTGGTTATTGTATTAAAAAAATAAAAAATGATAAAAAATATTGAACATGCATGTGTTTAAGAATGATTGAATGAAAAATAACTCTTCTAACATATAGAAAAAGTCAGTGTTTTTGTGAAAAAAAGATTATTTCTTAGGTGAAAATATATAATCTTAAGAAAATTATTTTGTTCAAATTATTCACTAAAACAATATGCATAATACGATTTAAGTTTACATAAATTAATCTACCGTTTATTTTAATTGTAATATAAATAAAAATAGAGTAATTATAAAAATAAAATAAAATAATTAAAACTCATTCATGTACTTGTTAGAAATATATAGTTGTATTTAAAATAAATTAAATAAAAGTAAATAGTACATTAAGTTTAAATTAATATCCATTAGCCAATCTTATTTATAAAATCATCCATAAATTATAATTTTCAAATCACTTCCTTTATAAAAATATTGACAAATATATAAAATAATTTTAAGATAAAAGTAAATATGAAAGAATCATCATTTTATAATTAATTTAAAATGAAATAATTTAATTATCACTATTAGGATAGTTTCTTGAAAATCCGAAAATGATAATGCATGCACGACAATGTTAGGAGATGCAGCAACAATTTATTTTAATTTGAACAATATATATAGATAGGTTCCTTCAATCAACAAATGTTACGACAATATATATAGATAGATGAGTATCATTAATTAATCAAGGATGTTATTGTTCCAAATAATTATCAAGTAAATTTTCTTTTTTTAAATAAATATCACTTTAAAGATATTTTTAAATATTTATATCTCTTATGTCATTATATCAAGAAAGAAAATATATATCTAAATATTATATAATATTATAAGTGTAATATAATTGAATTTGAAACCGTATAATTGAAATAATAGAGAACAAAACATTCAACTATAGTGTGTTAGCATACAATCAACAATAAAAAAATGATAATTACCAATTATAGTATATCAAATTAGAGTTATTTTTTAAGAGTATCACAAAAAAGAAAGACATAAAAAAACTATATTATATTGACAATAGTAATGTCATGATTTTCAGCATAATGTCGATATCATTAAATAATACATCAAAGACGACATAGATTTCTTTAGCATTTAAAATTTCACAAAATAATATCAACTCTATTTTGGATTTCTAACTCAATATTTATTTATTTAATTTTATTTGTCATAGAGTTCGTTTAATACTATTTAATAGTATATTTTTTTTATTCAATATGTTTATTATTGTTTCTTATAAAATTCACCATTTTTTTTGTTAAATAATGGAAAGTAAAGTAGATTATACTATTAAATTAAATTTAATAATAAAATAATTTTAAGTAAAAAAAAGAAACAATATCACGTGCGTAGCACGTGCATCTTCCTAGTTGTTAGAAAAATGTGAATGGAAATTTGCAACATAACATTTTGCAAACCAAGTGTTCATCAATTAATAAATTGTGGCTTATAGTTTTTAATTTACAACCTGTTGCATTCAAAGTTTGTATTCCAATGAGTCGGGCATATTCCTTTCCACTGTGATGGAGTCGGACCCAATATTAAATCGTCGCTAAAGCTTTCCGATTCTGGCCATACGCCTGGTTCAATCACAAATACTTATTATCATCTATATGCATGACGAACATACGTCGTCCCTTGAATATAAAATAGAAATAAACATACGCATATCAAAGAGTAAATAATACATTGGATAGGTTATAAGAAAACAAACCCGTGTCGAGATTGGCGATGATGACATCTGCACCGAACTTGGCCTTCCTCCACAAAGATTCGACCGAAATTTTTCCATCATTTTCGAGATCAAGAAAATCCCACGATCTCGTCGTGTGTAACTTTCTTGCTTGATTCAAGAATACAGATATAACTTTTGGATGCTCTGAGAATGATCATTTAATACATTGAACATATTTATTACAACCAATAAGTCTGTATATATAATAAATAAAAACTATAAATAAAACTACTTACTGGATATTTGAAGTGCTTCATTTTCTTCGAGAGTTGCAGCAAATCCATTGATGTGTCGAGTGTAAGAGTAAAAAATGGCAGCTTTGGCCTTATCCGAACTGTATAGAAAGAATGAAGATAGTAATGGATCAATTCTTTTATCAAGGAAATGAGAAATCTGAAATGCACAACTCCATTTTTCTCTTGATCATGATCTCTGCACGAACTTCACTTACGTACCTTCCCAAAAATGACCCAAGAAAGTCATGATGAGACTGAGTGACTCTATCATAATCGGCTTGTGTGGCTTCTTTTCCATGTGAATGAGCTCCCATGTACACCACATAAGACTATAATACAATGGGACCAAGAAAAGAAAATAAATAACATCAATGAAAGAATAGGGGGAGAAAACACAAACTGAAAGAGGTTGTTTGATTGAATGGTCCAAAGAAGAGTTTATATTTGTCAAACTTGTCGAAAAAAACAATGATCTAAATAAATTGCCATCTGTGTAGCTGCAGATATGCTTACCTTCTTGACCGCAAATGTGTGGCTGAGCAAGAGTACCAAAACAAGCGGGCGAAGATAAAAAGTCGGAACATGAGTAATAGCTTTCATGGCTCCTTAACTTTCAGGTCTTTTTACTTGAAGTTAGAGGCTTTCACTTGTGTTATGTCTTTGTTCACTACACAAATCTATATATATAGGCAGTAAATTCTCTCTTTTTAACGTTGGTTTACGTGGCGCCTTTATCATACAAATTAAGTCATGTAAAATGCAAGATCGATCGAAATAGATTTTTGGGATGATTTTGTGTTGATCTTAATATCTTCAAGCAATCATGATCCTAGTAAAGCATAATCTTCTTCAATATCACACATGTGACTTGTTATCTATATATGAAGTCTATGAAATCTGTGGAATATATTTTACATGCATGAAAAGAGCAGCCTCAAGATCTGCAGGGCCAAACTATAAATTTATTCCAGGGAAAAAAAAAAAAGTAAAATTTGATAACTCACTTTATTTATTAGAAAAATATTGAAGAAAAAATTAACGGGAAAATATTCCAGTGAAAATTTAAACGGATACCAATGATAATTTCAGTTGGAGATTTCAACGTACATTCTAACGGGAATAATTAACACTAAAAATATACAATTGGAATTGAACTCTCCTTGAAATTTTAGTTGAAATTTGAAGATTCTAATGGTTTATTGTTGTAGGAATTTTCGTTTGAATATACAATCCAAAGGAAAGTCCAACAAAAAACTAATTTAATTTTAAGGAAATATTTTGGTCAGAATTCTCACTGAAATCAAATAAAAAAATTTTAACGGAAATTACGCATTGAAATATCCATTGGGATTTTTGTTTTATATTTATGTTAGAAAAAAAGTCATTTTTAGGTCATTTTTTATTTTTTCAAGAAAAAAAAAAGTCATTTTTAGGTCACCAAAGTGTAGCTAATTTTGTCTTTTTAGACATGTTTTACAGCCCTAAGAAAAAAATAATGATACAATTTACACAAAAGTTTTCGAATAGTCATCGCAAAATAGAATTAGGTTAAAATTTTTGACGATTAGAAATTATAATCTAAAGCTATACCATAATGCATTATCGTTAATTTTCTTTAAAAAAATATAATAAATATTAGAACTCTAGAGTGAAAATAATTTATCAGAGAGCGTAAAATTTATTATTTTAAGTAGTGATAAAATTCAAAACCAAACATTATCTTTTATATATATATATAGGGTTGGGTTCCAGTGAGAATGGTTCTCAATGAAAGAAATAAGAATACATTGTAGCAATTAGATCAAATGATCTAGTGGCCAAAAAAAATTCAGCACTTAATTATCATTAAGGGTATTTTAGACATTCACATTTTAAAATTAATATGTGCCAAATAACAAATCACCTCTATCCAATTAGTTTCTGCCACATGGCAAAAACAACTCACATATCTTACCCCCTCTCTCTCACACATACTGACACACACACACATTAGTATCGGTCAACATGGTCAAGCAACACACTCATTACACACAGCACACACACACACAGATACATACACACACACAAAAAATACACACACACAAAATACGCATACAACCAGCGGCCAATATCCGGTCGTCACAGACCTGCCCGCCGGCAGCCTACCGTGCACCACCGCTCAGTTACAGTCGAACCGCTGCCGCCGCTCCCTCATCGCCGGCGGCGACTCAATTTTTTTATTTTTGTTTTTTTTTTCAGCTACCATCAAGATGATGACGTTAGGGAGGGATATGCCGTCTGACACCTTTGACAGCAACAAGGAGGCTCACTGCAAGTCGTAAGAAGCATTGGGCCGCCGGTCGTCCTCCTCCGTCATCACTTCCGATTTCTTCTGGGTTTTTGTTTTTTTTTTTTTTTGAGTGAACGGACGTCTGCTGGCCAGCGCCGGATGGAATAACCAACCTTCGACAATAACTGACGGTAGGAGACAGTAAGGATTGGCCGGCCATATCTGAAAAATCATCTTATCTTGCAGGGAGTTCTATTGGAAATTTGATAAGTGTCAAGGACTTTTTTGCAAATTCATTATTTTAACTAATTATAAATGGGTCAAATTTATAATTTAACTAAATTTTATGAAATTTACTTTTATTTCAATTTAGTTCATGGGCCAATTTGGCAAAAATATATAAAAATATTAGTTTTTCTATATTTTTACATTATAAATATATAATATATTTTTTGTAAAAACTAAAAAAAATATTAAATAAAAATATTAAAATATTAAATATATATTTTTATAATATAAATGATAAATTATTTCCACATTAAGTTCAAATTAGGGATTTAGGGTTTTATTGACATTTTTTTAAGTGCACTTTATATATCAACGCAATGCACTTTATAAAATAACACGTTGCACTTTAAAACAATACGTTGCACTCTATCAATATGACACACAGCTAACGTCAACAGCTATCGCCAAAACATCACACAACGTAATTCTACAAAAAACGGCGGATATACATAATCTTTATAATCGATCATATTATTTATCCACATATGACACAACGTACCAAAATTACGGTAGTTCACTTTATATATCAATATGTTGCACTTTATAAAACAACTCTTTGCACTTTATAAGACAACACGTTGCACTTTATCAACGCGGTCAACAATTATCCTCAACATCTCCGCCATATATAATACTTAATTTCAATCGCATCGTTTATCCACACAAAACACATGCATGCTAACGTACAAAAAATTACAATAATTAACTTTACACATCAACACATTGCACTTTATAAAACAAAACATTGCACTTCATAAAATAAGACGTTGCACTTTAGCACGATTGTCAGATTGCACGGTTGAGATCCAAATTAACCAAACTCAGTATTTTTTTTGTCAACCACAAATAATATAGAAATAATAAATAAAATTATTAACATAACAAATATGATTTTGATATAAATAACAAGTTATTTCAATTATTTGGTTAATTCGGTTAATCGAACTGAACAAACTAATTAACTACGTTCATTTTCAATTTAACTTAGGGACAAGAGTTTGGTTTGTTCAATATGCACAATATATACCAACACCGTGCACTATAGTGTTGGACGAACTGCACCTTAATAATTATAAGATTGCGTGATATGTTTCGTTACGTATATACTATTTTTTTAATAAAAAATAATATAAAATGTAATAATAAAATATTAAATACTAATAATAACATTTATGATAAATTAAATTTAATAATCATACACATATTGTTGAAATTATTTATCAATATTTTATATTTATTAATTTTGTAGTAAATTATATAATTAATTAATTGGGCTTTATAATTAAAGTAAAATATCATTAAAAATATTAAATACTAATAATATCATTTATAAAAAATTAAATTGAATAGTCATACACATTTTATTGAAATTATTTATCAATATTTTATATTTATTAGTTTTTTAGTAAATTATATAATTAATCACTAATTATATTGATTTATAATTAAAGATTTTAAAATTACAAATTGGCCCTATAGTTAATCTAATTTTCATATGAAAAGCCCAAACTCACACAAAACACTCCCTGAATATTTTTTTTTCCAAAATCTGAAAGATTAACGCCTAAATTCTGGCCGTTCGGACAGTCACCACACCGCCAGCCTCGACTCACACACAACACGCACCCGCCTAGCCTCCGTCTGCCGCCTCGCCGCCTCGTATTTTTCAATTGGCTCGACGTCTCTGGCCA
>CACSLK010003174.1:2698204-2711572 GCA_902706635.1 Striga hermonthica
AAATATAATAAAATATATTTAATATATATTTAATAAATAATATAATAAATATATTCAATAAATATAATTCATTATGTAATATATTTAATATAATAAATATAATTTATTATGTAATATATTTAAATATCTTATCTTATTTAAATAAATAAATTTATTTACATATTACATATATTACATAATTTATTAAAAAATTAAGTATAATTATATATATATTGTTTTTGGATAAAACATTTTGATTGATATAAAAATGAAGTCAATTATATAACTAAGGTTTTGTAAGGTCAAGTGGCTAGTGTGGTCATTAGAGAGCCTTGCACCTCGGGTTCGAATCCCCATCTCTACCTATTTTTTGCAATTATGCACATATCTGCCACGTCAGCATTACAAATCATCAAAAAAAAATCAGATTATCCACATATCTGCCACATCAACATTACAAATCATCAAAAAACAAAAAAAAAAATCAGCTAAAAATTCCACGTAGGCTAGCAGGTAAAATTTACCTGCTTTAGCCGGTGACAGGACGAAATGTCAGGTTTTTTTTGCACTTATGGGACGTTATATAAAAGTTGTCCACTTAGATGACGAAACCTAAAATTTTTGCACTTATGAGACGTTATATAGAAGTTGTCCACTTAAAGGACCAAACCTAAAATTGGTGCCACTTACACGACGAAATCTCCAATTTTTCCAGATATATATCATGACATCTTCATTCATGCATCAATAAGGGTATTTTCGAATCATATTAAAAAATGGTAAATTCCTCCAAATATATAGTATGAAAAATGTGATGTGCTTAAGTAAGTGAGTAATGATCTCTTACCCACGGTGGGCACATGTTAATATGTCCACCGCTTATGTGGCATGTACACATTGGTGATGTATGTTTTTGAACATATTAATATCACACATTTGTGCATGCCACATAAGTGGTGGGCATATATTAACATGTGCCCACCGTGGGTAAGGGAGCATTACTGTAAGTATCATTACATTTAGTGTTTTTATTTGGCATAATTGTATGTTTGTAGATGTCACATAATATGCCAAAGTAATCTATATTTATATAAATATAAAAAAAATTTGGCATTTACCTGAAATAGAAACTGAATTCCCGCCTATATTTTAAAGTTACTAAACTTGGCAATATTTTTTGAAATTTTCAAAAAATTCTGCCTAATTGTGTTTTTGAAATTTTTTAGAAAAAATAACATATAAATATTTAAAGAAAAAAATTGCATATCACATTTAGATTTGTTTGGATACATTCCTTATCTTAAATTCCATAACATAAGATCTTCATTAACTTTTAAAATACTGAATATTATTCCTTATCTTAAATTCCATAATATAAGATCTTCTCAATTAAATCAACTCTTGAAAAATTACATAAATTTAATTAAATTATTATTATTATTTTTTTTTGTCCGAAACGATAGAAGTACTATAGATAAACGCACAAATATGCGAAAATACAAATTGAGAGGCTAAACCGAGGTCCGCCTAGAAACGCTAGCAATGCTAGAAAGAAAACTACTCAAACCCCAACACAAGAACCAACTACACAGACATAACGTTTTAATTTATACTACTACATATTTTTTGTTTAACATTTTTAGAGTCTCGGGGTTTGGTATGTGCAATTATAATGCTTGTGCAATTATCGAGTCATGAGGAATCCTTAAATTTTTTTTATTAAATTATGTTTAAAAACTGATTTTATGTTCTGAAATTAAATTACGATTTTTAGTTTTGAAAATAAATTATGTTTGATACAACTACATATAATTTTTTACTAAAATCAAATTTATCTTTGTATTTTCATTAAAGTATTTTTGATAAATAATATATATATATATATTTTAATAAACTATTTCATCTTAGGGATTAAATAATATTACTTAAAAAAAATGATATATGCAAAATATTTATTGTATTAAATACATTTTTTATCTTAGAATTTAAGTTATATTATATTTGATGATATAAATATTTATCACTACGAATCTTATTATTTAATGAGCATTTTACTTTAAAAGTATTAATTAATATATCTTACCCGTGCAAGAATACAATTAGTTAGGATAAATCTATCTATTAATATAAAAAAGGAGAGAGATTTACTTGAAATAATATACAAATTCCCGCCTAAAAAATTTGATTTTACTATATTTGATAATTTTTGATTTTTTTTTTTAAATGGTCGGCTAACTTTGAAATGGAAATTCAAATTATGAAAATATGAGATTTTTTAGTAAGAATCGTGAAAATATTCACAAAAAATCGATCAATCATTTCTTTATATTTTTCCGGTCAAACTGTAAATTTGGTTACACAAATCCCGCCATCATTTACCAAATAAAATGGTTTTTGAAATTTTTTTGAAAAGTCATGCCAACTTAATTGTTAAATATTTTTTTCTCCATATTTATCTAACTAAAATTTCCATATTTTATGGTCACGACTAAAAAATTGTATTTATCTAATAAAGAATCTTAATGTCCAGAAAAAAAAAATCATATTTCGAATTCTTTAACTTAATTGATGATTTTTTGTGCATATTTATCTAACTACAAAATATTTTGAAGTTTAGAAAGAATTTCATATCATGTGGATTCTTGGTAGATATCTATATCCATATCTATATATATATATATATATATATATAAAAAGCCAACATATTCACCAAAAACAGTAGCAAGAAAAGTCAACACACATTTAATGCATACTTTATTTAGAGATGTTTTACTATATGCATTAAATGCTTGCATATTTACATATACTATCCAAATATGATCTTAAAGATTTTTTCCTTAAATAATTTATGCAATGATTTTACTGATATTCATTATAATTAATATTTGTCGAGTTTTTTTTAACCTTTATTTAATTATATAACACTAATATTTTTTACAAAAATTAATATTATTTATTATTTAAAGGATAATGATCACATCATTAAATGATTTTATTGATGGTTAGATAATAAAATTATAGTTATTCTTTAAAATTTCGACATGTTATTTATTTGTATATTATTGTCAACTATGATAGTGTTTTTATCACTTTTTTTTATGTTTCAAAAATGAACTTATTGTGAAATATTTTTCTATTGCATAGTATGTTAAATAAACTATAAAGCCTTATGATGAAAATTAGAAAAAATTTGTTGATTATGTAAGGGATTTATTTTTTGGCAATTGCTCATTTTTTTTTAAAAAAAATGAATTATTATGAGAAAATTGAATTCAAAAAAACATGTGTGTGTATTTTATAAACATTTATACTCAAAATTTTATTTTGAATTTCATTACATAAAGAAGACTACTTCTATAACTTTTATAAATAATAATAATTACATTATATGACTGTAAATTTTATAATAAAATAATAATTGAGTATTATATGGTGAACAATAATTAATAAAATTTTTATTTTTTCCTATATCAATGAATAAATATGTATTCTAAAATCAAATAAATATTAGTATGACGTGTTAGCGGAATTATATACTAATTAACATGTTAATTTTTTGGCTTAAATAAACGCCACTTATTAAAAGATGTGAAATGTGGATGATCCAAGCCTATTATTTTTTTGTCTAGACGTACAAGTCCTATAGAAATAATTGATTTATTATATGTATCACGTGCATCGCATGGGGTATGCACTAATAAATGACCTTAAAATTGTGCACCCCGTGCATCACCCGTGTTCACATTTTGGCATATTACAGGTCACGTACTATATATATCCCGTACATTTTTTTATTCATTTATATAATTATAAGAATGGATAAATGACCTTAAAATTGTGCACCCCGTGCATCGCAAGGGCTCTGTACTAGTTTATATAAAAAGGTTTGATTATTTTTTAAATATTAACTATTTTATTAAAAAAAATCTATTTTTTATTTTGGAAATTAATTTAACAATTTATGGTAATATTCAAATAATCACTTATGGAAATTGTGGCTCATTATTTAAGAAAATAATTAAGCTATATAAATATTCATTTTTAAGATGCCTTAATTACACAAATTAATTTAAAATTTATGTTATATTTTAAATAATTACTTATGGTAAATTTATTTTTTAAGATACCTTAATTATTCAAATCATGTGAATTGGATGATTTACCCAAATATGGAATTTTGGCTGCAATATCAATTATGTGTTTTGATAAAAAAAGTTCCATCTAAATTGTACGATTTATCTTTTAATAAGTGTTTTTTGTATTTTTCGTGTAATTATTTTGTGAAATACATTTTTAATATAATTTAATTATGCAAATTGTGTAAATCCGACTGATTAATTCAATCTGTAAATAATTACTACAATTCTGAAAATATCGACAACAATAACAAATTATGAAATTTGTGAAAAATGTTCTAAAAAAATTACATTTTTAAGATACCCTAATTATTCAGATCGTGTAAGTTCGGAATTGATTTATTCAATTATAATTTCTTATAAAATTATTCTAAAATAATTGTGTTAATAATAATTTTTATTTGATTATTTTTTAATAACTATTTTTGGGTCTTTTTTTATTTTTATCTATAATAAACGTGAGTCTTGATTTTTTTTTGTCTTACGTTGCACAATTAATTTTGTGGTTAAACTGAATATCATTTGTATTTTATCGATAATGTATGAAATTGAATTATCTGATATACTTTATATTAATTCAATATACCCACTTATGGTAATGAATGGTATCTCAATATCTTTTTCATAGGTATTTTACTCGATATTAATGAAAGAAAATTCTGGATAATACTATGTTCGATTCTTCTTTGTAAATATCAAATTATTTGGTGTGTATGTGTGTGTATAAAGTTTTTTTTTTTTTACTTAAATCACATTGTAGTCAAATCAATTGTCTGAATAAAGATTTTAAAATGACATCTATTTTCGAAATGAATATAATGTAACTTATTATCAATTACCGTACGGGTTGTGTACTAAATTTAAATACACATGTTTTATGTAATTTTGTAGAATTTAAATTTCATATAACATTTTCAACAGATTAATATAGGTAAATTATTTTACATATTGATTCAATATTTTTAATTTATAAATATTATTTAATGAGCATTTGGAATTTATAAATATTAATAAATATTTCTTACTCGTGCATCGCACGGGATTCGAACTAGTAAAAAACTTAATTCGACATGGATCTTCCATTATTAATAGATTTATTATTTCTTTAATATTTTGTTCAATCACACCTAATTTTCTATAAACATATAACAATTTAGGTATGTAATAATGATGTCTATATCTATGTCTATATCTATATCTATATTCTATATAATAAGAATAACTATTTACCAAAAATAGTAGCAAAGAAATAGACCAAAATTTAATGTTGCCCATGAATATTAAGTTTAATTGATTTTCATATTTTTTTTTTCTTTAAAAAATCATACAACATTAAATGTTGCCTTATATATCGGGATTTAGTTCATTTTATCATTTAAAAATTTTGGCTAAGATATATTAAGTGTACATGTTTTTATTTTTATTTATTTTTTCTTAGAAACAACGAAAGTTAAAAATCTCGGTCTCTATATTTTTATTTTTATTTTTATTTTCGGGATTTAGTTCATTTTATCATTTAAAATCTCGGTCTCTATATTTATGAAATCTCAATTCAAAAGGTAACAAAAGTTTTAAAATCTCGATCGTTATATTTGTGCCTTTCAAAAAATATACTAAACGTTAAAAATATTCTTTAAATATTATTTTCCACGAATTATGACAATTTATTTATTTGGAGCGTGTGATAATAAACTTGGTAATGTTTATCAATTCTCTGTTTACCGATATATTTTTTTTTAACTCGGTTTCAAAAGGTAAAATAATTTTTGAAACATCAGTCACAATATTTGTGCATTTAAAAAAAAAACAAAATATATATATATATATAATGATATATATATATTATTTGTTAATAGTACACGATTTTAAAACTCCATTATAAATTGTATGTCGATATCCAAATCACTCTATAATTGCAACCGGCTTTGTTAAATCTCCACACA
This sequence comes from Striga hermonthica, assembly GCA_902706635.1. NCBI lineage: Eukaryota > Viridiplantae > Streptophyta > Magnoliopsida > Lamiales > Orobanchaceae > Striga > Striga hermonthica. The sequence goes on from CACSLK010003174.1 coordinate 2,704,263, forward strand.
AATATGGTAAAATAAAATGAGAGGATCAACTTTGTATGGAAATAAAATCAATATGAAGTTCATAGGAAATGAACATAATTAGTAATTTGAATAGTACACGGATCCCAAAATTAATACTCATGTGGATTCTAAAATTCAAACTTATACTTATCAACATCTTTTGGAAATTGAATAATATATTGTAAGCAAGATTTTTTAAACTAATTAAAATTCTAAACACTATCTTAAAATCAGTTAGAATCTTAAGAAAAGTTAAGACTCGATTTCAAAACTCAATCCTTCGAGATAAAACACATATTTATATTGGTAGTATCATCTTTTCAATAGTACACAAATTTTAATATTAATACTCACTTGGATTTTACAATTCAAATATATACTTATCAGCAACTTTTGAATGTGTATATATATAATTATATATATATAACTATTTATTAAAATAGTAAGCAAAAATTTCGGGCAAAATCAAATGCATGCTAATTCGGGAGCTTTTTTATTTTGTATTTTCTTTTAACAATAAAATTGGCCAGCATTTAATGCTCCCATCAAAATTGGGTACTGTTCAATTCAAATTCAAAATGGCAGTTGTGAATATATTTTAAAATTTTTGGACCAATTTTTCCAATCATTTTGGACGGATTTGCCAATTATTCTTTGAATTAAGGATTTTGTTTAACTTAAAATTTCAAAGTATTGACTTCCAAATCCGGTGTATATCAAATTGTATGCATTTCAAATTCAAAAAATTCAATGCGCACGATTTTAGATATAAATCTTTTTAAAAAATTGCGAACCGATTTTTCCCATTATTTTGGACAAATTTTCCAACCATTCCTTAAATTAAGGATTTTGTCGACTTAAACTTTCAAATATCGACTTCAACATATGATGTATATCAAATTGTATATATTTCAAAATTTAAAGACACCAATACACACGTGTTTTAGATATAAACTTCCAATAAAGAATTTTGTTCAATTTGACACGTTTTTTATGAATCACACATTTTCAAAATTTTGACTTATTTTGTTTAAATTTTCATGATTCAAATTTCAAATTCTCTGTTGGAGTAATTTGTGATTGCCAATATTTTATATACTCTTAAACATGTTTGTCGGGTAGTTTTTTTTTTCATTTTTTTTGCACCTTATATAGATTAAATTATCTTTGTGTGTGTGTGTGTGTTAAATTTAAATTTCCTTAGACATGTTTTGGTTACAAAATAATTTAGAAAAATTTTAGGTGAATTCAAATTTTGTTTAAGAATAATATATAATACTTTACATAATCTTATATATGTTAAATAATATTTTAGGTGTTTTTAATATTTTAAACGTACATGTTTTATATTATCTTAGACAAGATTATTTTATGTTGAAAATTATATCACCTATTAACCTCAATTATTTAATTTATAATTATTATTCAATATTATTTACTCACTCATTAATTTATAATTATTATTTTATATAGTTTACTCGTGCATCGCACGAGATACGCACTAGTGTTTGGTAAACCCAACTAGCTGATAAGTTTATTCAAAATTTATAATGAATTTTAAATTTATAGTTGATATTTTATTGTGGTTGATGGTTGAAAACTAGCTGAGATAATAAAAGTGTTCAATAAAACTAATTGTTAAGTCAGGTGAAATGAAAATATAGATGGGTTTTTTCTAAAAAAAAAGATATCTAATTTTAAAAAGTTCGTCCTATCAAACTAATCTTATTTAAATAAAGAAAACTTATAAGCTACCTAAATAATTATAAGCTAGCTTATATTGCTTACCAAACACACTTATGGTGCTTGTTTGGAGCACTTCTGAAACGTTAATTTCTTAAATAGATTTATAAAAAAATCTTCATCAGGCAAAAAAGGTTTTTTAGTCCCTTAATTGATCATTTTATTGCTTTTGGTCCCAGTAAAAATTTACTTTTGGAAATAGTCCTCTAGGTGAAAAAAAAAAATATTTTTTTTTTGTACTCTGACCGCCTATAGCAGGTCACCATGACCGACCAACCTACGTGTAATTTCATTTAATTTTTTCTTTTTATCTTTTGTTGAAGTAACAGCCAACGTGTAATTCATCTATTTTTTTCTCTTTTTTTTATTAATGACGTGGCAGCCTACGTGCAATTCATTTAATTTTTTCTTTTTTGCTGATGTGGCAAATTATATATAAAAAAATGTGGCAACAAGAGAGTTCGAACGTTGCACCTCCAAAATCAAAAGGTGTATGTTCGTTCATTTGAGCTACAACATATTTTGCTAAATACTTAACTTCAATTATACATCTATCCACAACTTTTTATCCAAAAAAGGAATAATAATTCAAATTATACCACATTAATAATAAATTTATACATAATTTATTTATTAAAAATATTTTATTTACAAAATTAAAATCCATAAATTAAATAAATATATAATTAATATTAAATTATTTATTACCTTGTTTTATTTAACTTTTATTATTATCAGTGTTGTTTTTTTAACCTATTTTACCTTATCTAGTTTCAATTGAGTTTTATTTATATATTATATAAATATTTACTAAATAAATAAGTGTATTAAATTTTAACTGTTTGTTTTATTGAGTTCTATATTATATGTTTTTTATTATTTATTATGTTAATATTAATGTTTTTAATTATTTACTAAGCAAATACTAAATATATAGAATATCAAATATAATAAAATATAATTAAATAAAATATATAAATTAAAAAATAAAATAAAATAATATATTATTTTATTAGTTTTATTTATTTATTGTTTCTAATTACTATATATTTAAAGTTATAAGAAAAATTTTAGTTAATACATTTAAAATTAAAGTAAATTTTAATAATAAAAATTAAATAAAATGAATTTAAATAATAAATAAAATAAAATTAGATAAATATTTTCAATATAAACAACATTAAGTAAAAAAGAAATAGTACGAAAACTTTAATACATATTATTTATTTATTTAAATTTGCTAATTTTTAAATTGTAATTAAACATACTTGATAAATAAATTATGTATAAATTTTATAATTAAAAGTGGTATAATAATTCTTTTTTACCAAAAATCATGCATAATTTATGTATTAAATATGGATTAATTATGAAATAAATATTAACAAATTAAATTAATAATAATAATATATTATCTGATATATTTATTTGTTTAATATATATATATGATGTATTGTTTAATATTTATTATATATTTATATATATTATTTACTTTATTTAATCACTTAAATATGTTATATATATTTTATACATATAATATATTATTATTTAATATACTTATTTATTTAATATACAAATAAAATTTAATTAAAGTAGAATAAAGTAAACAAGTTGTGTAATAAAAGTTAAATAAAACAAAGTAATTAAATTAGTATAATTAAATTATGTAAAAGTTTTGTAATTAAAATTGGTATTAAATAATATTTAAATTTCTTTTAATTATAAAACTTAAACATAATTTATTTATTAAATAAGAGTTTATAAAAATAAAAAAATTAAAATAAATAAATAATATTATATTATTTAATTAACTTTTTTGTGTAACTTTTATTACTATTATTATTATTTAAAACTTAATAAATGAATATATTAATAATATAAATAAATAACTGTATTAAATAATATAATATTATTTATCATTTTATTTAATTTACAATTTTTATTTTTATAATTATTACATATTTAATAAATAAATTATGTATAAGTTTTTTTACTTAAACGTTGATAAATTGAGTTATTTATAAATATTTGAAGTCTAGGTTTTTTATATTGGATCTTTTAAAGCAAGTGGGTAACATTTTTCGTTTTATACAGGAGGTGTTGGGTACGATCCTTTTGATTCGGTCAATTTTGTTGATAATTTGCACCTTACTGCCACCTCATAATTTGCACCTAACAGGGGAATAACTCCGCTACACACAAACACACAAAACTACAACGGCCCCAACAAGGGTAATGCCCGATTGTGTGGTCCCCAAAAGATAATAAGTTCACACTCGGGCTGACAGGGGCAACTGCCCAAACCTAAAACACAACATCTAACACAACAAATACGAAAACAACAAACAAAAAGAAAACGAAACAAACTAGGCCCTTCCCCGACAAACGAAGAAACCCAACCAGCATGCAACGATCAACACAAGAAGGATTCAAGGCTCAGAAGTCGCTACCGAAACTGCAGAAGGCCTATACAGTAGAGCGAACTGACACCCCGAACCAATCCCAATAATCGACCCGTCTTGAAACCGAGAGAGCCCCGATCAACCCCCACACCGGCCCCACACGAACTCATCTAACACCACTAGACGAGCCGGATAGCACCTGGACCCCTGCCGCCTAACACCACTAGCCGAACAGGGGAGGGTGGGCGAAAAAGGAACCCTCAACCCCAACCTCTGCAACGGAACTGCCGCAGCCACCGGGGTCCCTCCCCACCCGAAACACACCCTCCTCCCGACACCACCATAGTCTGCCGACAACCAGAGGATGAAACCCCACCAGATAGACGGGGCTCCGCCGAAATGGCCAAACCCCAAATCATAGCCGAGGCAGAAAAAAGAGGGGCTTACCTCCTCCAACCGGAAAAGCACCTGCGACCGAAGATGAAGCTCCAATAGCAGGTCAATGGCCGACCGGGAGGAGCGCCGCCTCCGATTTAAACCCCGTCCGCGACCGGGAGGAAGAACCCTAGTCGCCGCCATCCATGGGGAACCAGAGTCGCGCAGCTTCAGGGGGGAGAGGTCGGTTAAGGACGACTCCTAGTGAGGCTTACTCCGATGTCGAGGAAGGCAACACCGGCCGGATTTGAAGAGAGAGAGAGCGCAGCGAGGGGGTGAATTCGCCGAAGAGAGAGGAGCTTTTTTTTCGCATTTTTTTTTCAAATTAAGATACTTGCACTTTTTATGGTGAAAAAAATATAAGTCATAGAATTCACATGTTAAGGTTGCCACCTAATTGCCACGAGAACAAAAAAAAAGAAAAAAATTAAATGAAATCATGTCGATCATGGTGACCTGCTATAGACCGTCGGATAACCAAAAAATAATAATTTTTTTCACCTAGAGGACCATTTATAAAAAGTGGACGTTTAATAGGACCAAAAGCAAAAAAATGGTCAATAACGGACTAAAAAACTTTCTTTGTTATATCCATCATTCATTGAGGATGGGTGCGGTTCGGTGGAAAACTGCACTAAATGGCAAGAAATCAAATCTAATAAAAAGTAGTTGAATCGCACCGCAATTTAGAATAAACCGAAACGAAATCGAACAAAAGTATTTTCACATTGAAATAATTGAATTAAACAACACTGAAATGCACGGTTTGGCTCGGTTTTCGGTTTACAATAATTTCTCTATACATTTCATTCAAATTGGTGTGGTTTCGTGTTAGACTGCACTGAACTGAATGAAACTGAAAACCGAAGTTATGAAAAATTATAATCGGACCGAATTGTAATGTAGGAAAAAGCCGAACGGGAACTGAATCAAAAAAAATTTACCTTAAAAAAACTCAAATTGAATCATACCAAATTATACGATTCAGTTTGGTTTTTCGGTTTAGGCTCGTTTTGATCACATCTATCCGCCACTTCTATAAAATGAACTTTCTGGAGAAACAACAACATATCCATAGTTTATTTTTAATTCATCACAAAATACGAATATTTATTCAAATGAACTTTTGCATTCAAAAGCTCATTTGAAAGGTGTTTCTCAACGAAAGTCATATTGCAAAAAATTCCCAAATATTCTCCATCTAACCCTAGTCTATCGACACCCCCGCATGAACCTCTCCTCCGGCGAGCACCTGGCTCTTTTTGGGCCCGGCGGCGAGGCTGTGGCATCCTTTCGTTTTCTCCTCCTCGAGTGTTCCCAATCTCGCACCGATTGCCATGACGGGCGAGGAAAGATCGGAGGCACTAGCGGGTTTTGTCCGGTTGTAGTTACATGTTTTTATATATGAATCTATCGTGTGAAAAAAAAAAAAAAAAATGTTTACAAACTAGCTCATAATATATAGCCCGACTCTAATGCCCAAGATGTGAATGTGTTAATATGACATAAGCTGGTGTAACAGGTGAGAATATGTTAGTAGCCCACAAACTAATATGATACAATTTTTATATGGAGTCACTAATTGGTTACGGAGCCAATTTTACATATAATTATAAAATATCTTATTTTTTAATTATTTAAAAAATACAATTATTTTTTATTTGGTATATTTTTGCTTATATAAAAAGGTTGGCTCCACTATGGAATTAATTGTTGGTTCTATAAAAAAAATTATGTATCACTTTTTAAATTATAATATTTTAATTCAAAATCATGTATATTGAAAAATTCAAATATAAAGTATATATTTATTTAACAATAAATGTCACTAATTATTTACACCCCCATTGGGGATTAATTAGGACTTGAGTAGGAGTAGATATAGAGCATCTGACATGTAAATAAATCCAAGTCTTTGATGACATGGATAAAATTATGTAAAATTTGCTAAAATCCACTCCAATGTAAAGAGACTAAGTCTCTACTTGGGTCTAAAATAGACTTAAGGATAGACCGGGTCTCTTTTTTGGGCTGCCACGTCAGCAGGACCCAGTCTACTTTTGTTTGCATTGGAGAATACATTTTTTTAGACTAGGTCTATTTTTTAGGTGGCATAAAATTTTTTGTAATTAAACCCAAAGTATTGTGGATGCTCTTAATCCATCACTAATAATTAGTCAATGAGAAATTATGGAAAAAATAAAAATAAAATAAACAATCATAAAAAAGGAAATAAAAAAAAAAGAATGGAAAATAAAATAGAGGATAAGAATTGAATCTCAAGGAGAAATCAAAGTACTATATAATTTGTGCAGATTACACGAATTTGTCCTTATTCATTCATGTGGTCACGTGATCAATTATTAAATTCTCAACCTTTTTTTCCTGTTTTGTCGATAAAAGGTCACACCTACCCCTGGCGGTTGAATTTGGCCTTTATTGTTCCTTTCAACGCCGCTCTAAAAATCACAATTTGTGATATTTTGTTTCAATTTGTACTAGTACAACACCCGTGTATTACACGGGTGCTTGCTAATTTTTTTTTTTAAAATCTAAAATTAATGAGAAAAATTAGTTTGAAAATTTAAATACCTTTTATAAGAATATATATATTATTATATATTTATTATGACACTTTTTATTTGTGCAATTTACTTGTGTTATATTATACTAATTTTTTTTAACTTACAACTAGTGCGTGGCCCGTGCGATGCACGGGAAAAAAATATT
>CACSLK010003174.1:2751720-2762852 GCA_902706635.1 Striga hermonthica
CAAACCACCCACCGCGGCACTGCCGTCCGCCGCCATGGAATCCCAGGCCGTCGTCATCCGGACCCCACTCGCGATGTCGTGGGTTGTCCTCGTCGAACCCATCGTCGCGCCGCCGGTCACGACGACGCTGGTCGTCCTCCGCCAACCGCCCATCGCGGCGTTCGTGTTCGCCCTCCTCGAAGCCCAGCCCATTGCGACGCAAGTACTCGCCGCCGTCAGAGCCTGCTCCGCCCCGAAAGAAACCCGACCCACGGCGCCCGAAGCCGCCGTCCAGAAACCCTCTGTCGTCGTGTCCTCCCTGCGCGTTGAAGTCGTATGCCCCACCGCGCTGATGGTGCCCATCAGCGAACGGGTTGTCGACGGTTAGGGTCTCCTCAGAACCGTCATCGCCGGGCGGTGGTGGTGGTGACCGCCGGCGGAGCGCTCCGCCATAGCCACGTCCTCCACGACCACTGCGAAGCCCTCCGCGTGCACCCCAGTCGCCTGCGTCGCGGTTCGTATGCACCTCCACCATTAAAGTTCGCATCGCATCACGCAAGTCGTCGATCCCCGATGATATATCCGTGAATTTATCGTCAATTCCATCAAAACGTTCATCCACCCGTTGGAAACGTTTGTCAATGGCGTTGTCGATTACGGTGTTTCTCTTCGGCGGCATCGTTGATCGTTGTTGGTCTGCTGATACCAACTGATGTAGAACGTCAATAAGAACGGGAAAGATACGAGATACTCTCTCGTGAAAGAACTCACAATATCAGATTAATCTCAAAATTATTCATCGTCTGCTACTCTGCTACTGAAGAGAATACAAATATATATATATATCGTAGACTCCCCATAAATCTAACTTACTAAACAAGATAAAACCACATATTTATTTTTCTAATTCTAAATAACATAAATAAGGAAATCTAATAATAATAAGGGAAAAGGCAATAAAGTAATTAAATAAGCAACGTTATCCGATCATATTTATCGAGGAATGCGAGGGCGATCTCGTCTCCATCAGAAAAAAAAAATGAGATAAATTAAAAATTGAAATGATTATAAGACCAAAATGGCTACTGTCCATGACCACTTCTTACATAGGAAAAAAAAGAAGAAAAAAATTACATACGTAAAGTGCAACACTTTGTATTTTGTTTGAAATTTTGATTGATATTTTAAAATTTTAAAATTTGAGACATTTTAAGATTTTCTAATTTAGAATGAAAACTAAAGTCTGAAGGGAGATTTGTATTGAATTTTGCACATGGTTTTTCTTTTGAAATCCGAGGATATCTTTAAAAGTCCCAAAAATCCTACTCTCAGACAAAGTTAAATATCTCATTATTTTGTAACACTTTTTAAAATCTCAAATGAATACCCGAGACTTTTAAAAGTCTTAAAAAATTTCTGGAGTCTTAAAGTCGTTAAAAATTCCAAACAAATACGCCTCAAATTGAACAATCCGGGAGGACAAAAGAAAAAAGATCGTAGGATTCAGCATTGATGTCATAAAATCCAGGATTTAAGATCTTACAATGAAAGGGAGATTCAAGGACCAACTATACACTTACAAGGCATAAGCCATCTATACAACATTTCCCTTCTTCAGCCCAGCTCTAAAAACTTCTATACACTTGCTGGTATTGAAGTTCGCGACACGAACGAAGCCCCAACAAAATGAAAATTCGAAAGAGAAGAGAACATAAATGTTTGCTCTTCGCCTTGCTTTGTTGTTCAACTGTTGATTAATCAGCCGATTTTACGAGTCACAAACACAGACAAAACAGCATCCACCGGGTTACCAATTACTTCTTCCACGAACACGAATGGCCATCACAAAAAGTTAGACACTGCCAAGTAGATGAATAACGATACAGGAAATCCAGATTCCCTATTATTATTATATAGAATGTACACCAAAATATATACATATATCTCAGCACAAACAATTGCCATATAGCTTCTCGTCTGGTTCACCGGTTGGGCTGTCGAGAGAATCTCCTGTGTAGGATCCATCTGGCTGGCGGATAAATATGTTCAGATTTCCAGACGGGAAAGGCTCCTGGTTTGTTCGAAAATGAGCTCATATCAGTTGCCATAACATCTATTACGGCATATAATAGCTATAATGAAAAAAAAAAAAAAATGCAATATATACAGTCATATGGATAACGAGCGGTCATATGGATAACGAGCGAGAAGAAGAACAAAAAAGGCAAAAATGCATTTTTAGTCCTGCTGTAACGCCATAACAATTTTACTGATATTGAAACAAAATTACAAACTACAGGACTGAAATTGCAACAAAATTTTAAACTATAGGGATTTAAATTGCTAATAAAAAATCTATAAGTCTGGGAATTTGTTGCAATTTCAATCCTCAAAGGACTGAAATTGCAGCAAAATATCAAATCACATGACAAAAAGGCAAAATGTAATCTTGAGAACAAAATTGCTATGGCTTTAGATCAAAAAATGCAATTTAGCCAAAAAAAGAAAAAAAGGAAAAAATACAATTTATACAAGTTATCATAGATTTGGATCTATACATGCACATTGCACAGTAAAAATGATAGCAAACTTCCAAGAGTTTTATATAAAGAACGTGTGTAGTGAGGGGGAAAAAATTATATTACGGAGAAAATTAATAGCCTTGATATACCAGATCACCAGTCCCTTGGCCCTCTGATTGGAACACAATCGGTCGGCATCGCTTGTCCTCATTCATTAAACTCGAATTCTGAAAGTGGGACACAAGAGCAGTCTTTCCCTGGATTCTTGCATATGCCAAAGAAGCAACTTTCTCACTATTAAACTTTTCCCACTTCTTCCCATTAAATGCCTTCAGACAAGAAAAATTGAAGTTAAAACGAGGGTTATAAAAGACATGAGATTTGCAACATTACTATCCCTGAACAAAATAAGTTAAATGAAACGTACCTCATAAAATGTGATGATGTGAGCAGGTGACACCATGTTGATGAAGGCATACCCAACATTGCATTTATTCTGGAAAAAAAGATAGAAATAAGAACGCTTCAGATTCAAACTCAAGAATGAGTGCAGAAAGTTCATTTAATAAAACACGTAACTTACCTTAAAGTCTATGGGTAAATAGAGAAAATCATAAGTTCCCTTGTGTGTTTCATCAATAGCTAAAAGCAGCATCTTAGAAGTGTACCTTCAGACAAAAAGGAAAGAAGGTAAAAGACAAAGCAACCGGTAGTTCTAAGTACAAACAACCACTAACAGTACCCAAAAAAAAAAAAAGGAAAAGAAATGCAAAGAAAACATTTACTGTTCTTACTTGTTCGGGATGTTTTTAATCATCAAAGTAGTCCTAATATCTTCCCCATTCGCAATCTTCTCCAAATCAAGCTGATAATGCTTCCTGTTATCCATCTGATGAACTCCACCATCGGTCCTTCTACTTCGACCACGTTCGAGTAAGCCATCTCCCATGCTCCCGAACGAGCCATTCCCAAAATACAAAGGCCCATTTCTCGAAATTGACATCATTCGAGAACCGGGAGAACCGCTTTCACCGAAGCTCCCAGCAAAAGCAACTCCCAAGTTAGTTGAACCATTATTCTTCCCATTGCTGTGACCGAAATTCGACACTCCAATCGTCATGGACTGGTTCAAGTAAGATGTTGTTTCGGGCGACTCGGGAAAAAAACCGAAATGTCTTTCGATCTGAACACCGGATGGAGGGGCGGACCCCACGTGATGATGAGAACCAAGAAACGGTCTGTGCTGCTGACTAGTAGTGTAAGGAAAGCCGATTAATCTAGTCCTCCTAGATGTAAAAGGTGGTCCCTTAAACGAATTAGTTTGGTCTGAAGGAACAGAGGGACTGGGGCTGCCCCACAGAAACTGAGGACCGGAAAGTGTTCCAATGCTCGACGGCTTCGAATCGCTAAACGACGAGACGGGTCCGGGGCTCGAGCTCAAAGTGGTATTAGGAACAGAAAAGTGGGATAGCCCGTGATTTCTATTTGCCATATTTTGCATGTGGATCGTGTGGTGGCCTGCCCTAGTTGGATCTTTGCCAATGGGAGCAATTTTAACTGGACTCGATATGTGAGAAGGAAGAATAGAGGCCAAACCTGTCACATTATTGCTTCTTACGGGGCTGAGTTCTCCTAAATTAGGCGTCTGACCGTAAGCGTGCAAGGAGTTGTTCTGCTCGACTGGACTGCCAAAATTATGCCAGCTACCTGGAAATAGGTTGTGTTTTTTTTAGTGTTGATATGACATGAGATTTTTTATTGTTATGGACATAGTTAAACCAGAGTTTAGGTAAAATAGCAGACCATCAATTAGTATGCCAGGAGGGGAATTGCCAATGGGGGAACCAACTTGAAGGCGTAGAGTTCGTGCTTCATCGGGATCTTGCTCCTGACTCAATTGCAGCATCAAGCTGTGCATTGGAATAAAATACACATTGACTATTACTACGTTATTGGTCGTCAAGTTCATTCGAAACAGAATCCCGTGCCAAAGGTTGAAACTAAACGTGAAGCCATAAGACCAAAAAAAATATTAAAATATTCATTTGATGAAAAAAAAAAGAATTTGCAGTTTTCAAGTGAATAATTTTGCAGAGGAACCAAGACATTTAGAATTAGATAGTATGCAAAACCTGAGATAACTTGAGCAAGATGAAATCTGTATAAACGAACAAGAAGCAGAGTTTACCTCCGGCGGGCCCCGCCTGGCCGGCTAGGTTCAAGCTTTATGCGCTTCCCAGCTATATCGCTTCTATTTAAAGCCTTGAGAGCTGCCTCTGCAGCTCTAACATCATAAAACTCGATAAACTTATGGTGTCGTTTATGTGGTGTTTCCCTTATCTATATTTAACAACACAATACCAATAAAGGGACAATTACCAACAGAAATAATAAAAATACATAGAACATACAGATCTTTGACATGACAAGTAAATCTTCACCTCCTTAATTTCTCCATAAGTTCCAAATATTTGGCGAAGATCGTCATTTGATACTGAAGCATCCAAATTGAAGACCACTAAAGTTCCTTGATTAATATCCTTTTCGGATGGATTGTCCTGCATTGCAGAGGCAGTTGTTTCAAGAGGTCGTTCATTATGAAGTGTGATCAAAATGGAAAAGTTATAAGGGTTTAAACCTTCGGAATAGAGAAATGAATATCGAGCTTCCTTCGTCTCAAGGGCTTATTTTGCAATGCCCGCATGGCAGTTCGAGCAGCACGGATGTCATAGTAAGATATCATCACAAATCCCCTGTGCTTACATGCAGTGTAAAGGGTCCTGATATCTCCGTATTGCTATTAGAAATAAGTAGATAAAAAATTTAGAGTTAGGATTAATGATTTAAGATATGTTTGAAAAAATAAATATGTAAAGGCTGAATGAGCTTTAAAATAAATGAGCGATGAAACTATGATATAGGGCATGATCATCAAACTTCTGGTTAGATAATTCGATTAAAATGAGAACTCAAGTGCAGATATGAGAAATATCACAGCTACATAAGAATCTTTGATACATAAACGAAGTTGAAACTACTAGAAGAGTCTTGTCATATCTAGAGTTCTTATCAAGAAGGAAAAAAAGAAACGTAAGAGAATATCATCCCAAAGGGAACCCATCCCTTCTTTTGTGTCTAGTCGAGTCATTGTTTTGAAGTTCATACAAAAAAAGGCAAAACGCCATAACGAATCAAGAAGTGTATGTAAATCTAGAACAACTATTAGGGTCACATGCAGAATTTTCTGAGAGGAGCTGTAATATCACTTGTTTATACAGAAACCATCGATGCATGACATAATCCAAATATGAGATTGTTTAATACATTTGGTACATCATGAAACTGAAAATCACCATCCGTGCACAAAAGAGAAAAATTCATAAAAACATTTCCATCAAATAAATATCAAGAAAAACAAAATGAGAGATACAAGCAAAAATCATTCCAAGAATGATAATAACGGTAAATAATAAACCTTAGCTGAAAATAGTTTGACATCATCATCATAAGTACCTCGAAAAGAGACCTAAGTTCAGAGTCCTCCACGTTACTGTTGATATTACGAACAAACAGTGTCCTCGAAGGGTGCTCCCCATATGGATGTTCGCCGCTTACTGGCCCCACACCATTCATAAAGCCAAAATGAGAAATGCTGCCACCACTAAAACTGTCGCCAATACTTAAACTCGACAAATCATTGAGCAGATTCTCGCGGCTCTCGGGTTCGATTTCGAGACCCCCTCCACTCCCGAAAAAATCATCATCCAAATCCTCGAGCTGAGTTGGCAAGCCACTGAAATCAAAATCGTCCATGAGACCAGCCAAGAGTTCGTTTTCATCACCCGGTAGAGAGCTTCCTATCGCGTTTGGTTCGATATCTTCAGCGTCTTTTAATTCATCTGCTAATTGTAGTTTGCTAAGACTTGGAAAGTTATCGTCAAATAACTGACTGCTTTGACTTTGACCGCTATCATTAAAATTAACTGTAAAAATGATAAGTCAACTCTAAGAGATCATCCGATATGCACTATAATAATAAATAATTCGAATATGTTGTAAAATAAGTCAGCCAGGTGCTCGGTTACTCGTGCTCACATTTCTCATGTGAAAGGATAGGCAGTGAAGTAGAAAACAAGCTGGCATCAGTTGGTGCATGATGAATATCCACTCTTCTAGGAAGTCCCCATGCAGTTTTTCCCTTATCTGGAGGCTCCATAAAAGGAACTCTAGAAGGGCCTACAGAACAGGAAAACAAAAGGTGAAATATTACGGCAAATTGAGATAATAAAATAATTTTGTTTCTTGAAGGTTACATAAAAAGGAGCAAACAATGTGTATAAAAACTCAATAATGACGTTACAAAGTGCTTTTTCACACGAACCAGGGATGAAATTTTCTGAAGGTTGCTCCATTCAAATCACTTCATGCAGAAAAACAATGAACGCGAATTGAAGCGTGATGGCTCTAGAATTGGCAAGTCCTGAGTGGACATAGATGTTCTCAAATTTAAGTGGGATGACAAATATGACAAGGCAGTACTTATAAAGTAGGAAAGTTTCTTTAGAGTGGTAATGTACAAAACTATCTCTATAGGCAAGAAATTTAATTTGATAAATCAAACAAGTATCGAACAGATCAATGAAAAAGAGAAGCAAGAGAGACGCACGTCTTAATTAAGTTCATGAAAGTGCTAATTAACTAGACAACTTCAGATGATGCAATTTTCTAATACCAATTGGATACAAAAACGTTTCATTCTTGTTTGTCCAACCAAGATTTATCTCATTGAAACTGAAAATGAAACAAAAAAAAAATCACAAAAGATACTATAATCTCATTTTTTCTCTAAATAATCTTACATTCAATCGTGCCTTTATAGCTCTTTCAAATTAAAAAAAAAAAAAAAAAAAAAAAAAAAAGAAAAAGAAAAGGTCAATGTCAAAGGAAGCTCAATAAGTGCGCAAAGAGATAAGGAGCATGGGCACAAAAAGCACATAGAATTGGCCTTTGGCTTTAACAGCACACAAGACACTGGTAAATCTCATGCATATGAGATAGATAAAGAAAAAAAGGAATGTGAATGAACCAAGCATTTGTCAATGAGAACTTTATTACAAATGTACAAAGGAAGAATTTCAAGCACAACCCAGATTCAAAGTAGTGCAAGGAATTTCACCGGAAAACAAGTCATAAACCTTCAGCCGACCGATAAAACGAAAAAAGAAATAACAAAAGAAAAGGAAACAGGAAAATGAAACTAAAATGAAGAAAAGAACAGTAAAGGGAAAGGAAAAAGGCAGCATACACACAATCTTCACAGTTTTCTAGCTCTTGGTCAACCCTCATCAAAATCCCAGAAAATAATACCGATCATTACACATAAAGACCGCATAAACTTCCCAAATCGCAGGAAAGTAGCAAACAATTCACGCAAACCACATGAATAGTTAGTAACACTTCAACTCCACGGCATGCAAACATAAGACAAAGCCGGAAAACTAAAACAAGAAAAGGAAACAAAAAAAACAAAATCAAGATCCCAACTTTACCGGTGTAAACCACATACAGTTCGAAATTTCATCATAAATCCTCCTAATCCCATGTTAGAAAAAGAACCCATCAAGCTAAACCCGTGAGAAATTTGAAGAACAAGCATAAAGAACAAGCAAAACCCACCTCAATTGAACAGCGGAACGAACAAAATAGAACTAAATTTTGAAGAACCCACATACGGGGAAACAAAATAGACACACAAATTGAAAGAAACTGATAACTGCCCGTAAAGGAGGCGTCACAAAGAGAGACAGAGAGAGAAAGCAAACAGAAAAAAAAGGGGAAGCCAAAATATTCTTAAGGTCGAGTAAGAAAACATTAAACTTTACAAGTCTACATTAAAATTAAAAACAAAGAAATGAATACCAATTTCGTAGAAGCAGAGGAATTGTTTTCTTCTACTCTTACACTTCCTTCTCTCCCGGCGGGACACTGGTCTTTGTTGAGAAAGAGAGAGAGAGATAGTTTGTGGTCTTCGAGGAGAGAGAAAGGGTGGGGTCCACTCGGCAGAAGGGTCCAAAGGAACCACTGTGGAGAATGATTGGAGGAGATGGTATATGGCTATCCTCTAATTTTAAATACTGTAATTATTGTATAACATATCAACACTAGTACAACACCCGTGTATTATACGGGTGCTTGTTATAAAATTATTCTTAAATTTTAAAATTAATGAGAAAATTGTATTAAATTTAGTTTACTTTTTTTACAAAAAAAAAAATATATTACTATATATTTTAGAATGATATGTGTTACTTATGACTTACATTTGTTATATTATATTAGTTTTTATAACTTATATCATATAACTACTTGAAATATAAATATATTAGTTGATAAATAATTTTCTTTTTCTAATTAATATTAAAAATAATTTTATTATTGTTATAAAGATAAATATAATTTTTTTTATACATACAATATGGATGTTAAATCGAAGATCATCAAAAGAAGATTAATTTGATATATTACATATGTAAAACTGATAAAAAAATACAAAAGTTATTAACTTTTAATATATATATATACAATTCAATAGTTAATAAGGAATAATATTAAAATATAATTAATACATGTAACATGATCATAAATAATCAACATATTTATGGTAATCCGAACCTAATTATTTTTGGTTTGGAATTAAATTAAAATTTACACAAGCCTAATAATGAAGCATGTAATTTTGCCACATAGGATTCCGAAGCACCAGAAACAGCCACGTAGGCTCAGCGCGTTCTGTATTAATATATAAGGGGATTATTGGCATATCAGTATTTAATTAATTCATTATATTATAATTAATACTCTCTCTTATTTTTAATAAGTGTCTTTTGAGAAGTTGTACGGTAATTAAGAATATTTTTGTTGCCAACAATAACCCTCGTTAATTAATGAGTATAAAGATGAATGTTTTGAGTAAAAGATAAAAGTGAATATGAAAAGACGTAGGTGTATTTATTAACTAGATGAGGATAATAATAGAAAATATGTACAAAAGGTTCAAAATGACATTTATTTAGTTAATTGTTGATAAAACTAAAATGACATTTAAAAAAAATAGGAGGTAGTAAATTTTTCAAGATAAAAATCTTTTATCACTAGGTAGATGGAATCATCATATGTACATGTTTACATAAAGTCTATAAAAATAGTGATGGCTCCATTATGCGCTAATTCGAAAAATGATATATTCTATGTGTATTTATTATGAAAATATTGTAATATTGGTTCCATTATGAACGGATCCGATCAACAGTTAAAATAAGATAGGATAAAAGCAAAGAACCAAAAAATAAGGGAGAAATACGGTTTAATTAGATTTTTATTACGTAATTACGAGGTCGGCCTCTGAGGACGAGGTCGACACTTTTGTTACAATTGAGATTCTTACAGAGATTTATCACGAGTTATAGAGAAAGAAAGTAGAGAGAAGGCAGAGTTAGTTGAGATTCAACAACTCAAAATAAATGAAAAGCTTCTATTTATAGTATCCTTAAATGTTACTATTCTGGTACTGTTCACCGGTCCCGTCGCACAGTATCTCTGCAAGTCAGGTCGGCGCTTTCTGACGAACATTAAATGTGATTTAAGGTTTCTTCAATCATGACCTACCAGGCATTTAATGCGTACATGGGGGCATTAAATGCTGCCAGACCTTTTGTCGGGCTAGAGGCCCTAGGATAGTTGGTTAGGGCGGCTTGTCCCATCGTTCAATCATTAGCTACCAAGTGACAATATTATATTACTTATGAGTCCGGCTCTTGTACAGTCACCTTACTCAAGGAATATCCAGCTCGGACTTTTGATACTTTCCGTTCCCCTAGCCCCCAGGGGTCCGTGCTCCAACTTGGCACTCCCAGGTCGACGCTAACTTGGATAGAAGCCGGTGCCGATCTCGCAGAATGCTCGGGATGTCGCCTTGGTTGTCTCTTCGTCTTTTTTCAGCTCGGCACCTCGCTTCGCTTTGTCACCCGGTCCGAACCGCGAGGTCATCTTCTGTCGTTCTCCCGCAATCGAATCTCGGGTCCTGGGCTGGGCTAATTCGGATGTCAACACCAGTATAAATCATACATATATATCATGTTAAATAATTTAATTGATTTATTTAAGTCTATCTAGAATCCTAATATAATTTGTAGCGATAGACAATATCCAAAAAACCAAACAAATAATATTGTGTGCAAGTATGTGTTTAATAATATATATGTTACATTTTGTTTTATTCTAATCCATGCATTTTACGTTTTACAATTATTCGATCATCCAAATCTAAATTCTTACCTTAATAAAACATTAAATTACAAATCGTGAGAATCTACTCATTGTATTATCAATTTAATAAATGTGGCCTTTTTTGGTATTATTAGTTTTTTATTTTTATTTTTTATTATTTATTTATTTATTTATTTATTTATTTTTGCACTCTCCTGTCCACACACAGATAGTGCTCTCCAACACGTGGAGAAAATGAAAATGCCTACACAATTTTAGAGGGAAGTGCGAGCTTTATTGTCCACTGCAAAGGACATTTTAGAGGGAAGTGCAAACTTATTCTTCAAACAAACAAACAAACCAAAA
>CACSLK010003174.1:2827085-2837406 GCA_902706635.1 Striga hermonthica
CGTTTCACGGTTGCCACAATAATCACAGTCCTCGACGGAAGAGAGGTGGCGTCGAAACCGCTCCACGTTGGTAAGTAGTCGTTCTGTACAAGCGAGCCATAAAAATTGTCGGACCCGCTGCGGTGCCATAACCCTCCAGATGATCTTCCAAATCGGTACAGTAGGTGCAGTTGTAGCCTGCAACAGAGAGGCATAGGCAGATTTTGTGGTGAAGGTTCCGTCCGGCGAAAATCCTCATATCAACCTGTCTTCACCGGCCGTTTCTCGTTGAGGAACTGTGGCTGTGATTCGAATTAGGATAGCCGCAGGGAGGAAACCTTGAAAACATTCCCAACGCCAATCCCCGAGTTCATTGATTAGGTCCGCCACTGTCAAAGACAAGTTCGCTTCACGTAAGTCCCTAGTTACGTGCAACCTCAAGGGTCCCATCGTTCCCAGCCACGGCTCAACCCAAAACCGGACTTTTTTGCCATCCCCAACGATCCAACGCATACCATGGACCACACGCGGCCAAACTTTCAGAATAGCGCGCATCAGGCCCGAGCTCCGCCGGCAATTAGACGGTACGTCCTCAGGCAGCCGAGGGATATGATATTTAGCTTTAAGTACGCGCACCGATAGAGAATTAGGCTTCATCAGTATACCCCACCCTAACTTCATCATTAGAGCTTCATTCATTAAACGGAGGTTTTTAAGTCCAAGTCCCCCCTCTGATTTGGCTCGACAAACGTCAGGCCAAGCAACCAAATGGACCTTTCTTTGCATATCCGACCCACCTCAGATGAAAGCCCGACATCTCCATTGAAGCTGGTCTATAATAGCATAGGGCAGCCGAGCAGTTTGCATAGCATAAATCGGTAGAGTGCTTAGAACCGATTGAGTAAGGGTCACACGACCCGCCATCGAGAGCGATTTCATGCGCCATCCCGCGAGCCGGGCTTCGGCCTTATCCGAAATGTGGACATATGTATGCTTAGTCACTCGCCCGTGAATCAACGGCATCCCTAGATACTTACCCAGATCATTCGTTAACTTGAAGTTAAGCAGCCCAGCCAAACGCACTTGTTCATGTTGGGCGACATTGTTAGAGAAGAGCACCTGAGTTTTTTCCGGGCTGATCCTAAATCCCGAAGAGTCGCAAAAGAGGCGCATTACATGATTTAGGATCGCCACCAGGTCATCCGAAGCCTCCAAGAAAAGCATTAGATCATCAGCAAACATTAAGAAAGGTACTTTAATAAATGAGGCCTATACTGACCGGCCCAATAGGGAACTGTCGTGGGCCTGCAATTTAATTGAATTTCGGCCCAATAATGTAACCCTTTGACATTTCATTTCATAATAAAATTAAAACCCCACCTAAAACCTCAATTCCATCTCTTCCTTGCTCCCATGGCTTCCATCGCAGAACCTCTTGCCGTCGCTTCACGGCTCCAAAGATCCACCTTAGATTCAGCCGTGAGCGCCCTTTTGAAATTCAAATCCGCCGCCCAATCATCCACCGACAAGCTTCAGCTCCTGCCGGAAGACGATTACATCTATCTGAACCTCACCCTCAAGAAAATCGCCTCAAACCCTCGCACGATCCCCTTCAGAATCCCCCTCCCCCATCCGATTCTCGACGCTGCTTCGCAGCTCTGCCTGATAATCGACGACAGACCTAAGTCGCCGACGCCTCCCTTGGACAAAATCAAGAAGCTCATCAAGGCCCAGGACATTCCCATTTCCAAAGTCATTAGGATTTCGAAGCTCAAGTCGAACCTGGTCGACAAGAGGGTGGTACATTTGCTGCCCAAGCTGATTGGAAAGAAATTCTTCAAGAAAAAGAAGCTGCCTCTTGGGGTGGATATGGGCAAGAAGAATCTGAAGTTGCAGGTGGAAAGGGCTTTGGGGAGTGCCCTTTTGTATATGAGGACCGGGACTTGTTGCGTGATGAAGGTCGGCAAGGTGTCCATGGAGAAGGAAGAGATTGTGGATAATGTGTTGGATGCAGTTCATGGGGCTGTTTCAGAAGGTGCCGAAAAAACGGGATGGCGTGAGGAGTTTGCATCTGAAGTTTTCAGACTCGGTGGCTCTGCCCATCTACCATGCAATGCCGGATGTGAAGCTGAAAATCGAGGGTCTGAAGGAGAGTGATAGAGAGGGCGAACGTGCAAAAGATAGCGAGACCGAGGGTGAGACTAAGGAAATGAGTGGGAGGAAAGAGGGTAAAGTTGGGAAGAAACAGAAGAAGGGGAGAATTCATGAAGTTCATTATATGGATGTTGGTGAGAATATGGAGAGTGATGGTGGTGTGGATGAAAGTGAGCGTGTGGGGAGTGAGGTTTATGGTACGGAAGGAAATTTAATGGAGGAAGGTGACTATGACGAAGGTGGTACGGATGATGATAAGAAGACCTGAGGAAGATGAGATTGTTAAAGCAGCTTTGGAGCAGCTATATAGAACTAAAGCTTCGAAAGAGAAGTCGGTGAAGAAAGAGGCAAACGCTGAGAGAAGTGGTAGAGGGAAACCGAAAAAAGATGAATCATCTGGAAAGAAGGGGAAGAAGGAGAAGATTGAGATTGAGAAAAAGTCAGTTGAAAAGATTGCCAAGGTGAAGGGTGAGAAACACACGAAAAAATGTCCTCACAATGATCTGAATCAGAACTAGAGTTCTCTCGATTTGATTCTTGGTTGAGAGCTGAGGAGGAACTTTTCTTGCGATCAAGTGCTGTATCGTCTCGTGCATTGGTTGCTTAATATAAATTTTGGTAACAAGAGCTGTGCTTGTGTTTTGTTTCTTAAGAGATCTTGTTCTTTGTTTACTTGTGCTTGATGTAGCAATCTTTAAGAATTTTTACTTCAATTTTATGTTATATATGGGCAACTCTTCCTGAGCTACATGTCATTATTCAAGATGATGAGAGCTTGCAGAATTCCTTGCTTGTGTTGTTTGGCTGATTTTTAAATATTTCTTATGGGTGTTATTTTGTCTGCTAATGTTGTACTCAATTCAAATGGCAATCCCTATTTATTTAATGTTAATGCTGAAATTAGGCCTCGTATTTACTCAACTTTCTATGCTATGTGTTTTCCATTCCGTATCTTCTTATGCGTTCGGCGTTCAGAATATATGATGTTTGCTAGTCAATTCAGTTTAGATTTGACAATAATCGTCATGCCACGTATCTCAAATTCTTCTATTCAAGAATGGCGAATTTGCTTGTATGATCAGTCTATTTGCGGTTTGCTTCTCTCGAGTCCATGTGTAAGGCAATGGTATGTTTTCTGTACCACATTGTGTTCCGGGTTCATGTATTTGCTCTGACGAGTAAATCAACCTTAGTCAGTTTTAACCCATTTATTATATAGTACTCTAGGTTCTATATGTAGATTTGCAAACCCATGATATCGTTGTGACTTGTGTGCTTTTGCTAGATGTAATGCTAAATTACATCGTACAATCAGTATTTAGGACCCCTTATTCGACTTCCAAGGATGTGCATTTCGTCTTTCTTTGCTGAGTTAGGATGTTAATTCTATCTTATTTTCTTGCAAAACCTTAAGAAAATAAGTTTTGCCCGGAATTTCGACTCTCACTGTCCTGGATTGGATTTGTTGTATTATGTATTCTCATTTCTATTCATAATCCCTCCAAGAAAACATATATTGGAAATTTTGATGGGTAGATATCTTACCATTAAAACAAAATGTTGCAGCAGCAAATGCAGTTAATACTTAATACCTTAGAATGAATTAGATCACTTTAAGAATCAAAAGGGACAGATACTTCCCTCACTTATTCTGTTAAATTTTGTCTTCAACATTTACATCAAATGAAACAATGATAAATGAATAAGGAAACTGAACCATATACAAAACAAATAAACAAGAACACAGTCGATAAATTTGCAAAAATAAGAATTCGTCTCGTCTGAGCTTAGAACCTTGAGCGTTTGCACTCGATAGAAGTTCCATGAGGAAACCTCCGATTATCAGCACAATAGTTATAGACCATATGCCTCTGTTGAACCCATCTGAGTCTATTTCTTCCCTTAGCATCAAGCTCAAAATTCTTAGACTCTGGGCCGTTTTCAATCCTGAAATTTCTGTAGTATGCCACAAAAGGAGCCTTTGTCCAGTCTGTCTTGACCCGACCGCCTTGAGTTGCCCACTCGTCTGCATTCCACAAACTGCAGTACACTAATCCTCTTGGTGTTTGGGAACAGCACACCACTTTGACTCGTGGTTGTTGGAAACTCGAATGGGACTATTGTCCACCAAAATCTTAAACTATACTTGGTTCATTAGTAACTACAGAAAAAAGTTATGTGGAAGGAAAACTGGGTCCTCTCTAAAGTCGAACCGAAAAAAACTATTTTCAAATTCATTTTGCAGTAATTGTCGCAACAATAATATTTCTCGGCATATTCTCTCTAGAAACCCAAATTTGGGTCTTCAAGAGAAACTCAAAAACCCATTTTGGTTTTGATTTGCAATTCGATTGGAGAGTTACTGATGGAGACGAGATCGCGATGGCATTTATGGACAAATATGATCGTTTACCATCTTTAGTTTGATTATTATTTTCCTACTTATTTTATTATTATGCTTTATTTCCTTTTCCTACTTAGTAGATGAATAATTATTTCCTTTGGGATTTTATTTAATTAGGAAATTAGGGATTTAGTTTGATAGGTCTCTATATATTGTCCTTTCTTCTTCAAAGAGAGGCAGACTTTTTACGAATAAAATTATCAGATTGAGTTTTCTCATCTTGTTCCCTTTTCGTTTAATTGCTGCGCTACATCATTTGGTATCAGAGCCAGCCCATGTGCCAGCGGTGACCGCTGGGCCCACAAGGGGGGGTGGATGATGCAGGGCATCCCACATCGGGTTTGAAAGGAAACGAAGCAGGCCTTATATGAGGATGTGGATACCTTCACTAGTAAGACGCGTTTTGGTGGGTGTGTATTGAAGCCCAGCCAAGAACAAAGCCGTGCGGGTGGCGGAAGTAGCCGAAAGCGGACAATATCTTACTAGGGTCTGCACCAGTTGGTATCAGAGCTAGCTACGATCCGAGATGCCGCCCAAGAGGAACGATCCCGCAGACGACAGGAGGGACGCGGCGATTGAAGCCCTAACGCGGCACGGCGAGGAGATGAGCCGCGATATGGCAGACCTCACGGCGGGCATGGCTGATCTTCGCGATGCTCTGCAACTGCTCATGCGACGTGATCAAACGAACCGCGGCGGGCCCGACGATCGGGATGGTGGTCGCGGTGGGTATCGTGGTGGCCGTGGCGGTCGCGGCCACGCGCGATTTGGTGGCAGGCAGCGAACGCCGCGTACGGAGGAGGACGGCGATGATTCTGATGCCACGGAGGAGGCGATTAATCCGTTCGGTCGGGAGGAGCCACGGGTCGAAGAAGCGGCGGCCGGTGATCGGCGCTGGGAGGCTTCTTTCCGCGTGGAGATTCCAGAATTTTCCGGCGGGCTCAATGGTGGTGACTTCCTCGATTGGCTGGGCTCGGTCGAGGCGGTCTTGGACTATAAGGAAGTGCCGGACGAGTATCGCGTGGGTTTGGTCGCGACTCGGCTACGGGGACGAGCGGTGGCCTGGTGGTTGCACGTCAAGGACTCGCGGCGGCAGCAGGGCAAACCGAAAATCGCGACATGGGGTAAGTTCAGGAAACATATCGAACGTGAATTTCTTCCATTTAATTATGTTCGCACCATGTACCAGCAGCTGCAGAATTTACGGCAAAGTGTTCGATCCGTCGACGACTATACGGACGAGTTCTATCGCCTGCTCACGCGAGTCGACATTCGCGACACTACAGATCAATTGGTCTCACGATATATTGGTGGCTTGAGGGTCGGAATTCGGGACACGCTGAACTTGTTCTCGCCGTACACGGTGTCGGCCGCTCATCAACGGGCCTTACTTGTCGAGCAACAGCAGGCTCGCCGTGCTCCTACGGCATCAGGTTTTAATTGGCGCACCGGTCAGCCGTCCTCTTCGGCTTCAGCGCCAGCCCGATCTCCGGCTTCGGGGGCTCCACAAACAGGTCGCAGCCACACGCCGGGCCCGACGGGATTTTTGACTGCGGGAGGATCGACGAGCACGGGTGTTGGATTTTCCCATCAGCCTGGTACGGACGGTTCTCGGACCGGGGGTGGACTGAGGTGTTTTTCTTGCGGGGAATCGGGCCATCGCCAAATGGCCTGTCCCCGCCGTACCGGTTCCCGTACATTAGTGGCTGATTTTGATAGTTCTGGACATGAGGAGGCGGGTTATGATGGTCCGCCAGTTTATGATGACGAGCCCGAGCCGGCTGAGGAGCATATTCACGGAGATGTGGGGCATGCATTGATTTTACGGCGCTCCTGTTTATGGCCTCGGGCTTCTACTGAGGACTCTTTACAACGCCACAATCTTTTTGAGTCTACGTGTACTGTGGGTGGTCGTGTCTGCCGCTTCATTATTGATACAGGGTGCTGTGAAAATGTGGTCGCACAAGATACGGTTGAGCGTCTTCACTTATCCTCCGAACCGCATCCTAATCCCTATACTTTAGCTTGGATTCAGAAGGGCAACTCTGTACAGGTCAATCGGCGTGTTTTGGTGCATTTTTCGATTGGTCCCAAGTACCGGGACACGGCGTGGTGTGACGTGGTCCCCATGGACGCATGTCATCTATTATTGGGTCGCCCGTGGCAGTTTGATCGTGCAGTGTCTTACGATGGGCGTCTCAACACTTACAGCTTCTTGTTCGAGGGTTCTCGAATGGTTCTGCATCCGTCCCCTCCTCGCCCGATTTCTACTGGTTCTTCGGCCCCGGTACTCTTTCTCTCTCGGGCCTCCTTTTTGGGCGAAATGCAAGGGGCTTCGGTTGTTTTGCTTCTCCTCGGTGCTGATGTTGGGGGCGACAGTCCCACTCCCGACGTTATTCGGCCCTTGCTCGAGGAATTCTCTGATGTTTTCCCGGCGGAGTTACCAACTGGCCTTCCTCCACTTCGAGATATCCAGCATCACATCGATCCCATTCCGGGGGCTTCTCTTCCGAATCGGCCGCACTATCGTATGAGCCCAGCCGAACACGAGGAGCTCCGGCGCCAGGTGGAGGACCTTCTCACACGCGGGGTTGTTCGTTGTAGTCTGAGCCCGTGTGCTGTTCCGGCTTTGCTCATCCCGAAGAAGGATAGTTCTTGGCGCATGTGTGTTGATAGTCGTGCTATTAATAAGATCACTGTGCGGTATCAATTTCCTATTCCACGCCTTGACGACCTCTTGGATCAGTAGCATGGGGCTTCCGTCTTCACCAAGCTCGACCTCCGTAGTGGCTATCATCATATTCGTATTCGTCCGGGCGATGAGTGGAAGACTGCTTTTAAGATTCGGGATGGTCTTTTTGAGTGGCTTGTCATGCCGTTCGGTCTTTCTAATGCACCTAGCACTTTCATGCGGGTGATGAACCAGGCCTTACGTGATCTCATTGGGCGTTGTGTTGTCGTTTATTTCGACGACATTCTCATTTATAGCCGCTCTATTGACGAGCATTTGGGGCATGTTCGTTCGGTGTTGCAGATACTGCGGTCCGAGGCCTTTTATGCCGCGCCTCTTAAGTGCTCCTTTGTGGTCGACTCAGTTCTTTTTTTGGGCTTCATCATTTCGGCTGCCGGGATCCGCATGGACGACGGTAAGGTCGCCGCTATTCGGGAGTGGCCGACTCCGACCTCTTTCACGGAAGCGCGTAGCTTCCACGGGTTAGCATCTTTCTATCGTCGTTTCATTTCACATTTTAGTTCTATCACAGCTCCTATTACCGACTGCCTTCATGGCAAGTCATTTGTCTGGACACCTCAGGCCGCTGCTGCTTTTGATCTTATCAAGAGCAAACTCACCTCTGCTCCGGTTTTGGTCTTGCCTGATTTTTCTCTCCCATTTGAGCTTTCTTGTGATGCTTCGAAGGTTGGGATTGGTGCTGTGTTGAGCCAGAAGGGGCGCCCGGTCGCTTACTTTAGTGAGAAGTTGTCTGGCCCGCGTTTACGTTACAGCACATACGACGTCGAGTTCTATGTTGTGTTTCGGGCTGTTCATTATTGGCGACACTATTTATTTCATCGTGAGTTTGTCTTGTTCATGGACCATGAGGCCCTTCGCCACCTTTCGTATCAAGGTAATATTTCTTCTCGCCATGCTACTTGGTCCTCTTATCTTCAGCAGTTCACCTTTGTTCTTAAGCATCGATCGGGTGCTTCGAATCGGGTGGCCGATGCCTTGAGTCGTCGTTCCTTACTATTGACTGATATGCGGGTTGAGGTTGTGGGGTTTGATATGTTGAAGGACTTGTATGCGTCTGACCCTTTTTTCGGGCCCATTTATTCTCGGCTGGGCTCTGGCCCTGTTGATGATTATACTTTGTCTGATGGTTTCTTATTCCGAGGCGTGCGTTTATGCATTCCGGACTCTAGCTTGCGCTTGAAGGTAGTGGCGGACCTTCATGGCGTCGGGCACGTGGGTCGTGATCGGTCCGTTGACCTGGTGGGTCGTTCTTTTTTTTGGCCTTCTTTGCGCCGTGATGTGTCTCGTTTCGTGGAGCGGTGCCGTACTTGCCAGGTTTCGAAGGCGGTGGCGTCCAATGCCGGGCTTTACCGGCCCCTGCCGATTCCTTCGCGTCCGTGGACAGCCATTAGTATGGACTTCGTCTTGGGTTTGTCTCGTACTCAGCGAGGTAATGATTCTATCTTTGTGGTCGTTGACCGTTTTTCCAAGATGGTCCATTTTATTCCATGCAAGAGGACCGCGGATGCCGTTCATGTGGCTGCATTATTTTTTCGTGAGGTTGGCCTACCTTCGTCTATTGTTTCTGACCGCGACACGCGCTTTCTCAGTCATTTTTGGCGTAGCTTATGGCGTCTGGCCGACACGCGGTTAGATTTCAGCAGCGCTTATCATCCTCAGACGGACGGCCAGACAGAGGTCGTCAATCGCTCGCTTGGAAATTTGTTACGTTGTTTGGTTGGCGATAATCTGAAGAGTTGGGATCAACGTCTTCCACAGGCTGAGTTCGCTCATAACTCGGCTCGTAGTCGTGCGACAGGTTTTTCGCCGTTTGAGGTGGTGTACGCGGTCCGTCCTCGTGGGGCCGCGGATTTGCTGGCTTTGCCGTCGGCCTCGGCAGCAGACCCCCGTGCGGAGGAGCTCATGGCGGATTTACGCCGGACTCACGAGTCCGCCCGAGCCCGGTTGGAGACGGTGACCGCGGGATACAAGAGGCACGCTGACGCGCGGCGCCGGCATGTTGAGTTCGACGTGGGAGATTTCGTCTGGGCAGTTTTGACGAAGGATCGTTTCTCGACGCATGAGTATAATAAGCTGTCAGCCCGCAAGATTGGTCCCGTTGAGATCGTGGAGAAGATCAATCCCAATGCATACCGTCTTCGTTTGCCATCGCATGTTCGGACTTCAGACGTTTTTAACGTCAAGCATTTGGTCCCTTACTTTAATGATAACTCCGATGGAGACGAGATCGGTGCGGATTCGAGAGCGAATCCTCCTCAACCGGGGGAGGATGATGGAGACGAGATCGCGATGGCATTTATGGACAAATATGATCGTTTACCATCTTTAGTTTGATTATTATTTTCCTACTTATTTTATTATTATGCTTTATTTCCTTTTCCTACTTAGTAGATGAATAATTATTTCCTTTGGGATTTTATTTAATTAGGAAATTAGGGATTTAGTTTGATAGGTCTCTATATATTGTCCTTTCTTCTTCAAAGAGAGGCAGACTTTTTACGAATAAAATTATCAGATTGAGTTTTCTCATCTTGTTCCATTTTCGTTTAATTGCTGCGCTACATCAGTTGGTATCAGAGCCAGCCCATGTGCCAGCGGTGACCGCTGGGCCTACAAGGGGGGGTGGATGATGCAGGGCATCCCACATCGGGTTTGAAAGGATACGAAGCAGGCCTTATATGAGGATGTGGATACCTTCACTAGTAAGACGCGTTTTGGTGGGTGTGTATTGAAGCCCAGCCAAGAACAAAGCCGTGCGGGTGGCGGAAGTAGCCCAAAGCGGACAATATCTTACTAGGGTCTGCACCAGTTGGTATCAGAGCTAGCTACGATCCGAGATGCCGCCCAAGAGGAACGATCCCGCAGACGACAGGAGGGACGCGGCGATTGAAGCCCTAACGCGGCACGGCGAGGAGATGAGCCGCGATATGGCAGACCTCACGGCGGGCATGGCTGATCTTCGCGATGCTCTGCAACTGCTCATGCGACGTGATCAAACGAACCGCGGCGGGCCCGACGATCGGGATGGTGGT
>CACSLK010003174.1:2865943-2876400 GCA_902706635.1 Striga hermonthica
GAATCAAACAAAATCATATTGAAAGGATCGAGAAGAAAGCTTAGCTAAATTAGGGTTCTTGCTTGAACAAGTAAATGTGCAGTCTGTATTTCTTGTGTGTCAACAAAGACTATACATCTTTATATACTAACCCTCTGATAACCTAACACAACCTCCAAGGATAAGATCAAAACGTACAGAAGCTAAAACAAAGGAATAAACCACACAAGCAAGAGGACAAAAAACAATAAATGCTAAGATGCTTTTAAGGGTAGAACAGTCCATGCATGATACTGCATGTTAGTTCAGCTGAGAGATAATATCTCTGGTCTTTAAATATGACGTGGAGAGACGACCAAACTTTCATGCTGACGTGGAGATTAAGGTATGCTAACATCCCCCCTCAATTCAAGTGAGCCAAGAGAAGCAACATTGAGGTGATTTCTCATGCGAAGGAAGAATTGTCCAGTTAAAGGCTTGGTAAGAATGTCGGCTTTCTGATCAAGTGCAGGGACATGAAGGATGGAGATAGATTTGTTTTGAACCTTCTCACGGATGAAGTGAAGATCGACTTCAATATGTTTAGTGCGACCTTGTATCACCGGGTTGCAAGACATGAAAACTGCTCCCAAGTTGTCAACCCAGATGTTTGGAGCAGGAACATTAGCAACACACAGCTCACTGAGTAAAGTCTTGATCCAGAGGACATCTGAAACAGCGTGGCCAAGACTCCGATACTCGGCCTCTGTACTGCTTCTAGAGACGGTCTGCTGTTTCTTTGAACTCCAAGAGACCAGGTTGTCTCCAACAAACACACAGTGGCCAGAAGTGGACTTGCGATCATCAGGATCCGAGGCCCAATCAGAGTCAGAGAAAGCCGAGATATGAAGATGAGGGGATTTGAAAAGATGAAGACCAAAGGATATGGTGCCATTGACATATCTCAGGATCCGTTTCATGGCTTTCCAGTGAGTGTCTAGCGGTGATTGCATAAATTGGCTTAGTTTATTGACCGCAAAGGTTATGTCAGGCCTTGTGATTGTGAGATATTGGAGGCTGCCGATAAGAGCTCTGTAGAGTTTGCCATCAGGAAAGGGGCTGCCATCAAATTTGGATAAAGATGGTGAGGAGACCATAGGATTAGACAAGCCCTTTGATGTTTCCATTTTTGCTTTGATGAGCAGTTGATGAGCATAGTTCTCCTGAGATAAAAGCATTCCAGTGGGAGTGTAATGGACTTCAATCCCAAGAAAATGGTGCAGGGCCCCTAAATCCTTAAGTGGGACTGCTGTAGATAAGGAATTAATGATATTGCTGATTTCTGTGAGGCAGCTACATGGGATGATCATGTCATCTACATAAACAAGGATGTAGATGAGGCATGTAGGGGTCCTTTTTATAAACAAAGAAGCATCAGCCAAAGATGACTTAAAACCCAAAGAAGAGAGTACAGTGTTAAGTTTATCAAACCAAGTTTTGGAGGCTTGTTTAAGACCATAGATGGCCTTGTTTAGCTTGCAAGCAAAACCAACAGAAGGTGATGTTTCAAACCCAGGTGGTTGCTCCATGAAAATTTCTGTGTTGGGATCAAGAGTGCCATGCAAAAAAGCATTTTCAACATCCAGTTGCTTAATGTGCCACCCTTTGTGCAATGCTATGGTGAGAACCAGCCTAATGGTTACTGGCTTTATCACTGGACTAAAGACATCAGTAAAATCTATACCTGCAACCTGAGTGTAGCCCTTTGCCACAAGCCTTGCCTTGTGTCTAGAAATTGAGCCATCAGCATTTTGTTTGGTCTTGAATACCCATTTGCAGCCAATGGGAACTTTACCTGGTGGCAAAGGTTGGATATCCCAGGTCTTGTTCATGAGTAAAGCATTATATTCAGATTCCATAGCATTTTTCCAACAATGAATGGTTAGAGCTTCTTGAGCTGTGGTAGGGACATGAAGCTCAGTGCTGGTAACATATGCTTTAGGTCTGAAAATCCCTTTTTTGGCTCTAGTTTGCATAGGGTGTTGATTTGTAAGGAAAGGTGGCTGTGTGGGAAGAATCTGTGGTGAGGAGTGGAGGTTTGGGCTGTTATTTGGTGTAGCATGAGAGGGTGGTGAGGACTGAAGGGAAACAGGAGGTGAGTCATGAGAGTGAATATGAGGGGAAACAGGAGGTGATGTATGAGGTGAATGTGAACTTGAACTGGGAGTGGAAAACTGGGAACTGTTATGTGGGGATTGAGGTGGGCTTGAAGAGATGGAGGGGGGCAGATTGGTTGGATGTTGAAGTGGAAAACCAATTGTTTCAGTGGGTATGGATAATGATGTTTGTGATGGGTGAATATCAGGAATGAAATGCATTGTGTTATCATCATTAGGTTGCTCAATATGCTCATTTTTATGGAAAGGAAAATGCTCTTCATTAAAAACAATATCTCTGGAAATGATGATCTTTCCAGTTGGCAACAGGACTTTGTACCCCTTGTACTGGGAACTATATCCTAAGAAAGTTCCTAACTTAGACCTCAATTCCAACTTGTTGGTCACATAATCTCTTAGGTGAGGATAACAAGCACATCCAAAAATTTTTAAGTGTTTGTAACTGGGAGTGTGGCCATAAAGCTTTGAAAATGGGGTAACAAAGTTGATGGTTTTATTGGGAATTCTGTTTATTAGGTAGATAGCTGTGGAAAAGGTTTCTTCCCAATATTTCTTAGGCACTTTAGAATGAGAGAAAAGACTCAATGCCACCTCCACAACCTGTCTGTGTTTTCTTTCCACTAACCCATTTTGTTGGGGAGTGTAAGGGCAGGATACCCTATGAACTATGCCTTTTTCTGAAAAAAGTTTGGACAATGGCTTGAACTCAGTCCCACCATCACTTTGGACAGCTTTAATCTTAAAGTTCAACTGGTTTTCAACAAGATTAAGGAAATGAGTGAATGCCTGCAGTGTATCTGATTTATGTTTAAGAAAATATATCCATGTGAACTTTGAAAAGTCATCAACAAAGGCAACATAGTATAAGGATCCTGTGGTGGACTTTAAGGGTGCAGGCCCCCAAAGGTCAGTGTGCACAAGTTCAAGAGGAGACTTTGATGTATGATTAGATGCATAAAAGGGCAATCTGTGAGATTTTGCTTGGGCACAATCTGAACAAAGGGAAATTTTATTACTGGCATAAGGCAGATTACAAAGTTTGAGAGCTTTCTGAGTTACATCAAAAGAGGGATGACCCAATCTCCTATGCCAAACATCTAAAGACTTCACTGAACTAGATAAATAAACTTCTCCTCCTAAAAATCTTTTTCTACTACCAACAGAACTCTCTCTTTCTTCACTCTTGTTTGGTATCCTATTCATCTTGAAGACATATAAGCCATCTCTATGAATCCCTTTGAGAAGAGGTACTCCTGTAGCTTGGTCCTTCACAACACAAAAGGTGGGAAAGAATTCAAAGAACACATTATTATCTTTAGCAAACTGAGCAACACTAATGAGATTTTTGGCTATATGAGGAACATGTAACAGGTTTTTGAGTTTAAAGGTATGTTGTGATGAAAGGGAATTTTCAGAACCAGTAAACATTGCCTTACCAACATGAGAGATATCTAGGCCTGCTCCATTTCCAATCTGCAACTTGTTGGGTCCACCATAGTCAGAGGCCACACTCAGATTTGCAAAGTCATTGGTGACATGGTGAGTAGCACCAGAATCAGGGAACCAGTCACCTTCACTGTTGTTTTCTTTGGATGCAAACATTACTGAGGATTGGCTCACACCCTTGCCATCATTGTACTGTCTCTGCTGAGATGACTGAGTCACAAAATCAGGGTTGAAACGGTTGTAGCACTTGTCTGCAGTGTGGTTGGTGTAACCACATATTTGGCATTGAACCTTGTTGTAGTTTCTGCCACCCCTTCCTCTTCCTGATCTACCTCTGCCTCTGTAGCCTTGTGTGTTCCCTCTACCCCTTGAGGGATATGTGTTGTGAGATGGCTTGTTGGCTTGAACTGAGAGGTTTGCTGAGGGTAAGGTGTTGCTCTCATTGGCTAGGCCTGCAGCTTGGAGCCTGCTTTCATAGGTGAAGAGCAAAGACATGACATCCACCATAGTGAGTTCCCCAGGCCTTGCATTGATGCTCACAACCACAGCATCATACTCTGAGCTCAGCCCACTAAGGATGTGCATTATCTGATCTTGTTCTGTGACAATGTGTCCTCCAGCAGCCAAGGTATCACAGCACACTTTCACTTTGTTGACATATTCCCTTATGCTCATGCTGCCTTTCTTAAGGTTTTGCAGTTGTATCCTGTAGTGCATAGTCCTAGCCTTTGACTGTGTGGAGAAACTTGACTCTAAACATTTCCAGATCTGGGATGAGCTGTACATGCCAACCACTAAAATTAGAACAGGCTCTGAAAGTGATGAAAGGAGCCATGATGCCAACAATTGATCTTGTCTTTCCCAGCTTGTGTAATCTGGGTTCACTTGAAGAAGTCCTTCTTCTGCTCCTGGAATGAATCTGGTGGGTGGCTGGCTCGATCCATCTAGGAAACCTTCAAGGCCATGTCCTCTAACAGTGGTGAGAACCTGCTGCCTCCATATGAGGTGATTTTCATCAGTAAGCTTGATGGATATTAACTGGTTGTGAAGCTGTATTGGGGTAGGTGCTGAGATCTGGTTTTGGCCAAAATTTGGTGGGGAAGAATTGGTTGACGTAGCCATTATTTAAACAAGGTTCAAAGCAAGTTATCCCTGCTCTGATACCATGTTGGAATCAAACAAAATCATATTGAAAGGATCGAGAAGAAAGCTTAGCTAAATTAGGGTTCTTGCTTGAACAAGTAAATGTGCAGTCTGTATTTCTTGTGTGTCAACAAAGACTATACATCTTTATATACTAACCCTCTGATAACCTAACACAACCTCCAAGGATAAGATCAAAACGTACAGAAGCTAAAACAAAGGAATAAACCACACAAGCAAGAGGACAAAAAACAATAAATGCTAAGATGCTTTTAAGGGTAGAACAGTCCATGCATGATACTGCATGT
This sequence comes from Striga hermonthica, assembly GCA_902706635.1. NCBI lineage: Eukaryota > Viridiplantae > Streptophyta > Magnoliopsida > Lamiales > Orobanchaceae > Striga > Striga hermonthica. The sequence goes on from CACSLK010003174.1 coordinate 2,870,976, forward strand.
TAGTTCAGCTGAGAGATAATATCTCTGGTCTTTAAATCTGACGTGGAGAGACGACCAAACGTTCATGCTGACGTGGAGATTAAGGTATGCTAACAGGTGTGAATAGCCTTACCATTTTTCATTAGTCGTTATTACTCCACCGGCCCCTTTTGCTAAGCTGGATAGGGCATGATATTGTTAGTTAATTGACCTTATTCGGCGTTTACTATCACTGATAGCACGTAGGACTTGATGTACGTGGCATGTAGTGGCCCACCAACTAATCAAGTTATGCTTGATAATTTTGTCCCGGCTTGGACTTGGAATATTTTTATCCTATCATATTTCCTGAGTTAAAATTACCTTTGTGTCCCTAGAATGCTTGGCAAATGTCTTAAAAGCCTCTTAGGTTGAATTATAATATACCAGTTCCACTTAGAATGGTGGTCAGTTCAGGTGCCCTAAATCCATTCTGAGTTCTAGTGGCTGATCTGTCCACTAAGATGTGCACATGGTTCTGGCGGAGTTTATTATAGCCGGCAGATTCAGTATCTGGTCTAGTTTATCCTGTTGACCAGTCAGTCGCAGACATGACATAAACACAGATTATATATATGCTTTTGATCATGATATTGCAATTATTATTAATGTTTTATTTCAGCATGAGTTACTGTGGAGAACAGTGGCTTTTAGTGCTCACGCCCCCACTATATTATATTTTTCAAGTCACAGGGTCGGTCCCGAGGAGTGAGCGGAGCTGGTGGTCGTGGGTTTGAGTACATATCATTTTGCAGACTTTTGACATGTATATATTTATTTTGCCATGAGTGTACTACCGATAGTGCCAAATGAGAAAGCGTAGATAGCAGGACCCAAAGAGGAATTGATTGATACCGGGAAGACGACGACGAGATCCAAATCGAGAGTTACAGGGTCCACACCAGGAAGTCGGGAAAAAAACTGTCATCTATTGTTGCTTAATGAACCCTAATTGCTTAATGAACCCTAATTGCTAAATTTGAAATTTCTATTTAATCCACATATGTAAACACTGTATTATTTGGAAAAAAAACACATCCTATGTTGTAAACAAGAAGTAAAAATTCGAATTTTTAATAGATGGTATACTGACCGGCCCAATAGTGGAACTGTCATGGACCTGTAATTTGATAATGCAACCCTTTGACATTTCATTTCATAATAAAATTAAAACCCCACCGAAAACCTCAATTCCATCTCTTCCTTGCTCCCATGGCTTCCATAGCAGAACCTCTCGCCGCCGCTTCGCGGCTCCAAAGATCCACCGTAGATTCAGCCGTGAGCGCCCTTTTGAAATTCAAATCCGCCGCCCAATCATCCACCGACAAGCTTCAGCTCCTGCCGGAAGACGATTACATCTATCTGAACCTCACCCTCAAGAAAATCCCCTCAAACCCTCGCACGATCCCCTTCAGAATCCCCCTCCCTCATCCGATTCTCGACGCTGCTTCGCAGCTCTGCCTGATAATCGACGACAGACCTAAGTCGCCGACGCCTCCCCCGGACCAAATCAAGAAGCTCATCAAGGCCCAGGACATTCCCATTTCCAAAGTCATTAGGGTTTCGAAGCTCAAGTCGAACTACAAACCCTACGAAGCAAAGAGGAAGCTTTGTGACAGCTACGACTTGTTCCTGGTCGACAAGAGGGTGGTACATTTGCTGCCCAAGCTGATTGGAAAGAAGTTCTTCAAGAAAAAGAAGCTGCCCCTCGGGGTGGATATGGGCAAGAAGAATCTGAAGTTGCAGGTGGAAAGGGCTTTGGGTAGTGCCCTTTTGTATATGAGGACTGGGACTTGCTGCGTGATGAAGGTCAGCAAGGTGGCCATGGAGAAGGAAGAGATTGTGGATAATGTGTTGGATGCAGTTCAAGGGGCTGTTCAGAAGGTGCCGAAAAAATGGGATGGCGTGAGGAGTTTGCATCTGAAGTTTTCAGACTCGGTGGCTCTGCCCATCTACCAGGCCATGCCGGATGTGAAGCTGAAAATCGAGTGTCTGAAGGAGAGTGATAGAGAGGGCGAACGTGCAAAAGATAGCGAGAATGAGGGTGAGACTAAGGAAATGAGTGGGAGGAAAGAGGGTAAAGTTGGGAAGAAAAAGAAGGGGAGAATTCATGAAGTTCATTATATGGATGTTGGTGAGGATATGGAGAGTGATGGTGGTGTGAATGAAAGTGAGCGAGTGGGGAGTGAGGGTTATGGTACAGAAGGAGATTTAATGGAGGAAGGTGACTATGAAGAGGGTGATACTGATGATGATAAGAAGACTGAGGAAGATGAGATTGTTCAAGCAGCTTTGGAGCAGCTAAATAGAACTAAAGCTTTGAAAGAAAAGTCGGTGAAGAAAGAGGCAAAAGCTGAGAGAAGTGGTAGAGGGAAACCGAAGAAAGATGAATCATCTGGAAAGAAGGGGAAGAAGAAGAAAATTGAGATTGAGAAAAAGTCGGTTGAAAAGATTGCCAAGGTGAAGGGAGTGAAACACAAGAAAAAGATGTCCTCATAATGATCAGAATCAGAACTTCGCTGAGAGCTGAGGAGGAATTTTTGTTGAGATCAACTGCTCTCTCGTGCATTTGTTGCTCCATATAAATTTTGGTAACAAGAGCTGTGCTTGTGTTTTGTTTCTTAAGAGATCTTGTTCTTTGTTTACTTGTGCTTGATGTAGCAATCTTTAAGAATTTTTACTTCAATTTTATATTATATGGGCAACTTTTCCTGAGCTACATTTCATTATACAAGATGATGAGAGCTTGCAGAATTCCTTGCTTGTGTAGTTTGACTGCTTTTTAAATATTTCTGTTGGGTGTCATTTTGTCTGCTAATGTTCTACCCAATTCAAATGGCAATCACTATTTATTTAATGTTAATGCTGAAATTAGGCCTCCGTATTTACTCTACTTTCTATGCTATGTGTTTTCCATTCCGTATCTTCTTATGCGTTCGGCTTTCAGAATTTCTGATGTTTGCTAGTCAATTCAGTTTAGTTTTGACAATAATCGTCATGCGCCATATCTCGTATTCCACTATTCAAGAATGGCGAATTTGCTTCTATGATCAATCTATTTGCTGTTTGCTTCTCTTGAGTCCATGTGTAAGGCAATAATATGTTTTCTTTACCACATTGTGTTTCTGGTTCATGTGTTTGCTCTGATGACTAAATCAACCTTAGTAAGTTTTACCATTACAAACAAAATGTTGGCAGCAATTGCAATTAATAACTTAGAATCCCTCATTTATTCTGACAATTTTTATCTTCAACATTTACATCAAATAATGATAAATGAATAAGGAAGCTGAAACATACACAAAACAAATTAAACAAGAACACATTGATGAATTCGTGAAAATAAACTCCGTCTTGTCTGAGGCTTAGAACCTTGAGCGTTTGCACTCGATAGATGTTCCTTGAGGAAACCTTCGATTATCGGCACAATAATTATAGACCATATGCCTCTGTTGAACCCATCTGAGTCTATTTCTTCCCTTAGCATCAAGCTCTAGATTCTGAGACTGTGGGCCGTTTTCAATCCTGAAATTTCTGTAGTATGCCACAAAAGGAGCCTTTGTCCAGTCTGTCTTGACCCGACCGCCTTGAGTTGCCCACTCGTCTGCATTCCACAAACTGCAGTACACTCTCATCCTCTTGGTGTTTGGGAACGGCACACCACTCGACTCGTGGTTGTTGAAAACTCGAATGGGACTATTGTCCACCAAGAATCTGAAAATATATTTTGTTCATTAGTAAGTACAAAAAAGTTAGGCGAAAAAGGAAAATTATGTCCTCTCTAACCGAAAAACCTATTTTTAAATTTATTTTGCACTAATTGTCACATCAAACACTAATTATTCTCCAACCGATGAACTCATTCTCCAATCCAACAAAATATTCTCGTCATATTCACTTTTAGAAACGCAAATTTGCCTCTGCAAGAGGAGGAGAGAGAAACTCAAAAACTCATTTTGAGTTTGAGTTAGCATATCTATTGGAGAGTTTCTCCCTCAATTTTTGGGTTTTTTCCGTTCTGTTGGAGACGGTCTATAAAAAATTAGTATATAAATTAACACGTACAAGATGCGCCGAGGATTCCAAACGATCGAGTATGTGTGGAATGCGGCAGTTGGGTCGAACCAAAGGTGGAATTGTTGTTCCTTGTCACCTTTTCCCTTTGAGTACACATTCGTGTGCACCGTGTAAGGCTCACCGCTCGAGTTCCCGAGAAACTCAAAGTCTATCTCGTCGTGCCCTTCACCTTGAGACGACAACTGCACAAGAAAGAATGAAAGAAAGAAAAAACATAAGATTTACGAACACATAACAATTCGAATATACGACCAAAATAATCGAGCCAACACTTACGAAGAATGTGGTGACAGTGCCAGCCGAGTTTCCAGGTACGAGTTTGAGCTGCATGTCGAACCTCCCGAACAAGTACTCGTTTTTGGATTGGAAACCCGAGCCCGAGTTTCGGTCGAGCGACAAAGAAAGTCCACGCCCGCCTTCGAGTATCTTGGCACGACCATCCCCCCACGTAATATCCGCATCTCTATAGAAATTGCCCAAGGATGGCACGACGAAACAAGCCAAGACCGCGAAAATCGAGACCATAACGAAATTCGAAAAGAAGGCCGCCATTATTTTTTTTTTTCTTAGTTTTTTTTGTAAAAAGATGTACTTTGTTGTGTTTTTGAAGTTTGGTTGTGAATTGTGACTTGTGATCCTCATCTTGGGGTCCCTAACACACACATATATAGATACTTATGATGCTTTGAGGTGTGGTTTCCATGCAGAGAAGGTGTGATCTGTAAGTGAGCTGGCTGGAATACTTTATGACCTGGCAGCTTATAAAATAAAAGCAATTATACGCGTGAGCAGCCAACGGGTCCAAACAAAGCATGTTTCAATTTCGTTTGGCGCCGGGGCTTTGTAATAGGGAAACATATTGGCGTTTGTATTTAATAATTGGTTGGTACCATTATTGGGCAAAAATTCATTTTGGTACCCAAAGATGGCATTAATGCAGACATGGCCACGGGCTGGGGACCGACCGCCAGTTCGACATGGAACCGGCCCGTGGTCAGCGGGACTCGAACTGAGTTCGTAGTTTAACCGGTTCTGTACTGGAATTGACGGTTCGACACTTTTACCGGTTCATTGAACTGACCCGTGCATATGTTCGGGTCAGTTTAGGGCCCTCGGCCCGGAACTGGGAAATGGCCATGTCTACATTAGTGTATATAATTTATATCAATTCAGTGCACATCAAACTTAAGGTGCTGACTTCTACTATTTCTACTATTTCTGGCATCTTGAACAATCATCTTATCGACCCTTTGCATAATGTTCTTGTTGATATTGTTAATCATCTTATCAAATGGTTGATTGAATGAAGATTGTTTGGGTTTTGGAAAAA
>CACSLK010003174.1:2967171-2982720 GCA_902706635.1 Striga hermonthica
AAAAAAAAAAAAAAAAAAAAAAAAAAAAAAAAGCAAGCGGCATATTACCAATCATCATACTTTAAGCATGAAAACATAAATTTGACATGGGATAGATTATTTACCAGGTTAATCTTTAGTGTAATGGAAGCATACCTTCTTTATCATAAAGGCATATTTTCTTAAACCCAATATCCCCAAGCCATCGTAATAGCTCGATAACTTTCAACGTCTCGAGGGCTTCTTCACTATCTATAACAACGGCCAGATACTGTACTTCGCTAATATTAAGATTTCTGTACTGCTTAAATATACCACTCGAGATAAGAAAGCTCTCGATTGCATTTATCAAACTTCGAACAAAGTAACATAGGCTCAGGATTAAATGCATGAGGTGCCAGAGCAAGCGAAGCCCAAGATTGATTTTCTGCAAGAGAAACTTGTATAACTTGAAATTCCCAATAAAAGAATATATACAGAAAGTGACTCACAGTATTGTACCATATTAGAACACAGATTTTCTCCAGCCGGGTAAGAAACATCATGAGACGAACAACGTCAATCTCTCGCATGCGCAATCCGGGAAATAACCTAACATAGAATGGGGGTAAAGGCGATAAGTTGGTTGAACTAGATGGAATCATGGCCCCTTTATTAGTTCTTGCCACAGAACAAAAAGAATAAGAACAGGCAAAATATTGAGCAAATTGTATTACGTAAAAAAAAACTACGTAAATAAACTCTGACAAGAGAAGAAGATGCGTGTGAGGTTTTACCCGCCAATTTGTGCTCCCTTGGAGGGGAACTAGCAATGCTATAGATATATAATATTGTACATAGGCATGTACATAACACTCACATTAAGTGCAACCGACCAAAAATAAAAAAAATTAAGTGAATATCACTCCATATTAGTGTTATGTACCATAGTTTTTAAACCCGACCCGAGAATCGATCCGGTAAGGTCTTCGGGTTACTGGGTCACCAATTTAACGCCGAGTCACCGGGTCAATTGTTGAACCGGATAATTAATTTTTAATTTTTTTTAAATTTATATATAAAGAGTATTTTCAGTTGGGAGTATACTGGGTATGTTGTTTTGTTGTTGTATATATAAAGAGTATTTAGTCATATAAATATACATAAAAGTAACAAAATTAAATGTTTTGTATATAAAATTTGTGCATTAAAATTTTAATAATATGTATTTCATGATAAATATTTAGCATATAAATATATATACATAGTTTTATTTTTAAAAAACAAAAAATATTTTTTTTTAAAAAAAAGAGTGTTAGGCTACCAAAACTGAGATAGCCAGCCATTGGAAGTGGCAACAAAGAGTACAAAATTAGTCTAAGAAATTGGGATTTATTCCTAACTCTAAGAGGAGGTTGGCAATGCTACATAAGGCACTTTGATGAAGTGAAAAAAGTGTGTGAAAGGCCTTGCCTGTGTTGATTTTGTATAAGTAGCGGCGACGGAGCCTTAAATTGTTTGTGAAGCGACCAGTTAATAATATTTGGACATGGTATCAACAAGGTAATTAAATATGATTATATATATTTGTGGGGGTACTTTTGTCAATCTTGTCGCCTGATGATTTGATAGTTTACCCATCTTTCATGTCTTGTATTGAAAATACTTCTACTTCTTATTAGGCTGCTGGGCAAAGTGGGGCCTGTGACGGGCGGGGCCAACGGTATCAGGGAGCATCGTGCGCTCGTTCTTGAAGCACGGCGCCAAAGTCTGCGTGGCCGACGGGCGGGACCCTGACGACCTAAGCCTTGTTGGTAACAACAACGTCTCATTCGTCCGCTGTGATGTGACCGCGGAAGACGACGTGCGGCGAGCGGTCGACCACGCAGTCGAGAGGTTCGGCGGCCTGGACGTGATGGTGAACAACGCGGGGGTGCTGGGCCCCACGACGTGCAGGGACATCCGGGAGTTCGACGTGGCGGAGTTGGACCGAGTGTTTGGGGGTGAACGTGAGGGGCGTGTTCCTGGGGATGACGCACACGGCGCGCATCATGATCCCGAGGGGAAATGGGTCGATAGTGTCCTTGTGCAGCGCGGCGGGGGTAGTGGGAGGGATGGCAGATCACGCGTACACGGGGTCCAAGCACGCGGTGGTGCGGGTCAACTGTGTGTCCCCAGTCCCCATATGGGGTGCTCACGGTGATGTCGCTGGCTCAGGTACGCGGTATGGAGGAGGATGAGATGGTTGAGCGGATGAGGTGGCTAAATGAGAGTGTGGCCAACCTTAAGGGAGTGGAGCTGACGGTGGACGATGTTGCATGTGCGGTGGTGTTTTTAGCCAACGACGGGGCGCGGTACGTGAGTGGGGCCAACCTCATGGTCGACGGAGGGTTCACCTCGACCCACACTTTTGAACAACTTCTTCGGTGAAAACTACTTTGATTATCATAACGGACGGCGCATTACCGGTAGTCATGTGACCCCTTGAATCTTGATGGAATAAGTGTTCACGTTTTCCTTTAATATCTACTTCAATTTACTTTCTTAATAAGAATGAAAATATAAATACAATATATATTTCTGTAATTCATTAATGAGTTTGAATTATTCATTAAGTCAATAATTTGAATTATTCATTAAGGCAATAATCTCATTAAAAAAAAAAAAATTGTGTTGCTTATATGTTGTACTGTAGATTATAAAAGAAACAAAATCAATAGCTCTATTAAATGAAAAATAATGCAAATCTCCCAACCAGGGTTCCTTATTAACAACAGCTGTAGCCATAACCAAGCTTCACATTTCTCACCCAGAATGATAAATTGTGTTTACAGTCAAGTTGAACTATATACTAATAGTTCAAAATCATCTGAATTGGGAAAAGGCACACCATGCACCCAAACACCTTCAAATTGAATATAAATTTAATAACCCTGTAAGTATCACTTGAAAATGACCTTGTCAAGCATAGGGGTGTCACCGAGAAGTGACTGAAGCTGCCTATGGCAATTCTCGAGAACATTTTTATCCGAATGTTGATGATTTAAAACTACCTCTGTGTGACTATGATTGTCACTTTCTTTCTGGTTTTCTGATTTCCTTTTCTGGTCTTCGTAAAAGAGTTTCAAAGCATTAGTTGTCGAGAGTGACTGCACGGTTTCATGCAATTTCCGAAACTCGTTCATCGTTTCCTCTGTTTCGACTAATTTTTCCTTCAACCCATCAGGTAAACACATCATAGCGCTTGTGAAGTTGCAAAAAGAAAGAGAAAACACCACCGTAAGAAAAAAGAAGTAGACAGGAGAAAGACTTTTGGGTTCAAGATCAACAAAATATGAATTTAATTTGCTTCATTTAATCTACCTGGTAATTCCCCTAACAAGACCCCAGTTGTATCCAGTTAAAATCGACTCCTTGAAGCCATTATTGAACCCCTCTTGTGCAGCAACCTCCTTTCCAGCAATGAGGCCATCACGATAGCCTATCTAGCTCAACGGAAAATCATAATGAACTTATTATGAGAAAAATGAGGATATAATGCACCAACGGCACTCAAATGAAATTCTGTTAAATTCCCTCAAACCGGACACACTTAATTAATAGGTTACCGTGTGGAATTGATTATGCCTCCTCTCCCATTCTCTCTCCATGTCGCATGCTTTATCCAATCTCTCGACAGAATTTTCATAAGAGGATTCATCCTCGTACCACAAATCGCCCTCATCACTTTCTGAGAAGGAGTTGAAACAAAAGTAAGAAGATTGCACGCTGCGCAAAACAAACTAGACATAAAGTAAGAAGCTGAAAGATATAATGAAACTGAATTGAACACACCATTTTGGCTGTTGGTTGCTTGGGCAGCAGTTGGTCTTCTATCTGACCCAACACTTGATGACTGCAAGATTTCTGAATATAGATCATGAGCAATGCTTCCCTGAAGCTGCAAAAAAAAAGGACGAACAAAAGAAAATGGAACAAAAGAACAAAAAAGAATAAGAAGAAAGAAAAAAAAAAATTTGTGAACCACTTTAAAAGTCTTTTTAGACTACATCAGTGAAAATTTTTGACATTCCATGGTGGAAACAAATGTAAAGATGAAACAAATAGACAAAATGTGACAATCCTGCAAATCGGACAGAGTAAACTAGTGCTGATCAGATGCAAGATTGCCCTAGTGGAAAATAAATGCCAAAGAATTTATATATATTCTTAAATTTAACAAAGAGAATGAAATGCTAACTCCGTGTATCCCAATCCTTCAACTAAACCATTAGCATCAATTGCATACCAAAAGGGACTCAAATCTTCTTATTATATCAAAAGGCATCGTTCACTATGTGCAGAGTTCTTGAAATCCCTACATATGTGTATAAGCAATGTTGGAAAATAAGCTCCAAAAACTCGTAAAGTAAAGCCCCAAAAAAAAAAAAAAATCCAAAGATGAGGATACCATAAAACACTCACGAATATTCATTAATGGGTACCAGTAAGCATCAAAAGGAACCATTAAAAGGCTTTGTCTTGTCAATTAGTACTGAATCTACTGATTACGTGTAAATTGGCATATAATTTACCATTTCAACTCAAAACCAGCGACTGAATATGAGCGTTGATAGACTGCACAATCCATCCCAGAACAACAAACAGAAGTCCACCGTAGTATTTCCCATTAACACATCTCTCCAGGTTCAAGCAACAGATACAGGAAAAAGGAACACAAGACCGATAAAACAGAAATAATCGACTATATAAATTATAACCTCCGCAAGAAAAACATTACCTGGGTCCGATTTATATCCATGACAAGCTGAGAATCGGTTCCGAGAGATCTTCAATAAGACTCAATACTCGGGTCTAAAGAATAAAATGAGCGCTAAGTGCCGGCGACTGAGATGATGAGATAAAGAGAGATCCTATTATCCAAACTCGGCGCTGTAATAAAACAATGAAAAGTAGCCATCGTTTAGGAAACAATGAATACTAGTCATCAAAGCATGTAAAATCATCATTGTAACCTAAAATTTCAACACTTCCCAAATCTCACCCTCACTCAAATCCTCATTTTATTTTTTCACACCAGAAATGTTAAATATTTTCACCCAGCTTTGCTGTTTGCAATATCGAAAAAGAACAAATATTTTTACTAGCCTGCTGATACTCTCTAAATTAGCCAGAAATTATGCTTTTCTTTACAAACTTCAATTCAACCATAATCAAAACTTAATTCAGTACCTCCCCATGGATTTCGACCAAAAAACTCATGATTATTATGAAAAACAAAAAGAAGATAAAAAACCCTAATCAAACCCTATAAAATTTTCATCTTGAGGAACCGCGCTTTGAGGTCAACCTGCTCGAGTAGGGAAGCCGACGTCGAGCAGTATTGACGGCGGCAGAGGTTGATTCGCCGGAGAAGTGGAGCAGCAGAGGTCGCCTTGCCGGAGGAGAGGAACAGCGGCGCGTCAATTGCAGGCTAATTCTCTGAAGCGTGGCGGAGGTCGCTCTGAGTAGACGAGCGAACAGATGAGAGCCGCTCCTTCTTCTCTCTCTGATTTTACTGAAGCATGGCGGAGGTCGAGTTCCTCATCCCACTATGGTTTGCTGAAAGAAGGCGGAGACTGAAAAAAATGAAATCTGCCATGCTTTGCTAATTCGGGTAAAAAAATTGAGTATGAAGGGTAAAAATGGTATTTTAAAAAGGTGAAATGGCTATATTTCATTCTGTTGTATGGAGTGGCCAAGTTCCATTTTTTTCCTTTTTAGAAAGGCTAGATTGTGGTATTACCACATTTGATTTTCTTTGGCATTTATGTATAAAAGAATTTGGCGTATAAATCACTTTTTACCAGTGAATTAGTACGATATCCGTGTATTACACGGGTGCATGAAGAAATAATTTGAACAAAAAAGTAAAAGAGTTTAGTTATTGTAAACATATATATAAAAAAAAATGTAGTTGTAAAACAACTGCGTAAATTGGTCTTTTATTTCAAATTCTTAAAATATTTCTCTGCAAACAATATTATTAGTTCTCTTTTACAATTTTTTCATCCTTATTTCATCAGTGAACTAGTACGATATCCGTGTATTATACGGGTGCATGAAAAAATAATTTGAACAAAAAAGTAAAAGAGTTCAGTTATTGTTGAAGTGTGTTGTCGATAAAAGAGTTCAGTTATTGTCGATAGCCAGTTCAGTTATACATATATATAGGGGGCGGATCAAATGAGGACAACTCTTAAAATGCGGACGCTTTTAGCAACTACAGACAACTAACCTAGCAACTACAGAGAACTAACTTGCTACTACAAACTTATCAACTACAGAGAACTAATCTAGCAATTTCTAACTTAGCAACTACAGAGAACTAACCTAACAACTACAGAGAACTAACCTTGCAACTACTAGCAACTACTAACCTAGCAACTACAGAGAACTAAAAAGTATATTAAAATATTGTTCGCGAATAGGCTCATGCTTATTCGAGTTCGACTCGGTTAATAGATGGAAGAGCTTTTATCAAACATAAACGAAATCTTTGTTAACTCAGCCACCAATTTTGACAAAAGAGGCAGCCCCAAATTCTTTATGCAACGGCAAAAGAAGAAAAAAGCCTTAGCAGCCTACAATTGGTGAATTTGGTGAATTTGGAATGCAATGTTCACCTTGCACTCTCCCTCTATGAATTTGGAGTGCAGTGTGCATCGCACTACCTCTAGAGGAAGGAAATTATGATGGAACAATACACACCAAAAGTTTACGAAAAAGAAAGAGTGAACAAGAAAAGAGTTTAGATTTTTTGGTGTATCGTGAGTGGGTTTGTTAGTGTTTTGTAAACACGAGTGTATTTCTTTTCTCCTAATAAAATATCTCCAGTAGTTCGGAGACGTAGGCATTATTGGCCGAACTCCATTATCAATCTAGTGTGTCCAGTTTTTTTATTTCACCGACGTCATGAAAAATTCAACGTATTATTCCCAACAACTAGTATCAGAGCCTAATTGTTAATTCTGCAATTTTTGTGTGGTGTTACTATTCCATGAATAATGAAAAACGTGAATAGTGTCAATTTTGTCGGCGCTACAAATTTATCGACCGACGTGTTGTGAAACACAGTAGTTCACAAATATTATCAAAAACGATCCGGCAAACAAGTCATATCAGAGGTGAAGTGAGGCTGCAGAAGAAGGAAAAATAAAAATTAAAAAGTTCGATGGTGCGGACTTTGGCTTTTGAAAGATGCACATCGAGGATTATCTTTACCAGAAGAATATGTATCAACCACTCACAGGAAAGAAGCCAAAGGACATGAAGGATGAAGAATGGAATCTCCTTGACAGACAAGCCTTTGAAGCCATTCGACTGACGTTGCCCCGTAATGTTGCTTTTAACATTGCAAAAGAAAAGACGACATCAAGCCTCTTTCTATCCAACATGTACGAAAACCATCAACCTCAAATAAAGTTCATTTGATGAGGCGATTGTTCAACCCGCGGATGACCGAAGGTGCTCCGGTGGCACATCATCTCAATGAGCTCAACACTGTTACAACCCAGTTGAGTTCAGTTGGGATCGAGTTCGATGAAGTACGGGCTTTAATACTTTTGTCTTCCATACCAGAAAGTTGGAATGCTACGGTTGTGAAAAGCTCATCGGGAAGTAATAAGTTGAGATTTGATAATGTTCAAAATTTGGTTCACAGTGAAGAGATCCGGCAGAGAGTCGGGTGAACCATCGACCTCTTCTTTATTGCATACAGAGTAAAGAGGAAAAAGTTCAACCAAAGAAAGCAGACACTACAAATCAAATGGAAGAAAATTCAAGTCCAGAAATCATCGTAGTTCCTAAAACTCAAAGTCGATCAAGTGCTGGAATTGTAGGAAGACTGGGCACTACAAAAGTGCACTGAATAATCAGGAGACAAAAGAAGAGGCAACTATTGCTTCGGCCTCTAGAAGAGATTTGTTGATATGTTCTTTAAAGAACAAAGAGGAGTCTTGGGTTTACTTAGTGAAAAATATTGATGATCAATCGTGACTTTTGTCGATGATCAGTCGAGAAAAATATAGGTTTACTTTCTGAAACACAAGTCAGAATTATTTGAAGCTTTCAAGATATGGAAAGCTATAGTGGAAAATGAGACAGTATTGAAGATTAAGAAGCTCAGATCCGACAATGGTGTTGAATATGCAACCACCAGATTCAAGAAGTTTTGCTATGAGCACGAGATCAGAATGGAGAGAACCGTGCCTTGTACGCCTCAACTGTCTGTCTGTCTCGTGTCTACTTAGCCCCTCGGGGAGCTACCTTAGGGTACTAGCTAGCATACGACATATCTAATCTGGGAACAACTAAAAAAATAGTTGTTCATACCGTACGTGATCAATCGACAAGGTATATAACAGAAAAATGAAAATTGTTTGTCTGTCTGTCTGGTGTCTACTTAGCCCCTCGGGGTACTGCATTACCCCTCAGAGTACTAGCTAGCATGCGACATATCTGATGTTGTAACAACTACAAAAATAGTTGTTCATACCGCACGTGATCAAACGTCACGGTATATAACTGAAAGCTGGAAACACATAATTCATGCAAATAACGACAAACAAAAATATCATTGTGTTTAATCAAAATGATGTACTAGATAGACTTTCCCACCTAGACACTCTGGCTCTGCTAAGAATGAGTTGTCGCTTATGTGGAAACTCGAAGGCTCGACTCCTCGGAATCTACATAAAATTAAAGGGTACTCAGATAAATAACCAACTCTGTCTCAGTAAACTAAGTTTACCTTGAAGAATTTCCTAGCTTAAGGTTCATGACTTATAAAATTCTGTTATGACTTAGATGTTGGAACTCTCGACTCGGACTCTCGAAATTCTCGGAATTATTTTTCAAAAATATGTAGTTAGCCGCATCTCGAAAAATCATTTATAGGAACGAGATAAATTTATGAAAATGCTAAACATATCTCGGGATGCTCAGAATTGTTCATAATAAAATAAAACTGTGTTCGGGCTTTCTGTAACCCGGTTTTGACTCGGCCGGTGTTGTCCGGTAGCTAGTCGGTGGCTCGAGTCAAACGGCGGTTGGCACCAGACGTGCGGCCGTTGTGTTCTGGTGCTGCGGCTGGCCTCAGCCTCGCACTCGGTTGAGCCACTGGGTAGGTCACGTGCCTATTGGCACGAACACTGCCTGATGGGTAGCTCACGTGCCTATTGGCACAACCAATGGCTGTTGGGTAGCTCACGTGCCTATTGGCACGGCCACTAGTTGTCGGGACTGGTATTGGCCGCAGGGGTGCATCGTGTAGACTATGTAAGCTCTGTAGATCACCGAGGCGTCCCCCGACAACTTTCTCGACCCAAACGACACGTCTTTCGACCAATATAAAAAAAATACATTTTTAGGCGTCCAAATACAAAATTTTAAACATGAAAAAAATGGCTCGATAATTATCACAAAACTCCCATTTTACAAAATATTTCTAAAGCTTTTGGACTCAAATTTTTCAACACTTTTCATGCCATTTAAACCACATAACAACATTCTAAACCTCAACAAATTTTACCAAAATCGAAGCATTTAAACAACCCGTTTTTTAAAACAAAAGAGGCTCGACTAGGGCGATTTAATTTCCGATTTTCCTCACACTTAAGGGCATTATAAAAACTCGACATTACCATGTACATGAGCATGCTTAGGGGCTGCTAATACTCGGGAAAAACACAGCATGCACAGCCCCCCCTCAATCATCAATATTTCGAAAGAAAATAAAAAGCTCGACTAAGGCGATTAACCCAATATTCGAAATACAACTCAAGGCCCCCAAGGACACCAAAATACCAGGTTTATAAGCTCCTAATTAGAGGTTTAAACCTCAGTTTACGCAGCAAAATCGCAGCACTCATATAATAATTTATCTCATAATTTCGGAATCCGGCAAGGCTCCGAACAAGGCAATTATCATCCCGACTTATCAAATCAATTACCCCAACCGTTATAAACTTTAATAATACTTATTTTTCTGAGGCTAACATGGTGTCCTAACAAGAGTTCAACATCAATATAAATAACTCGATCAACGTGATAATACCTCACAATTTTTAAGCGTCTCATGGCCATGATAATATCTCAGCATTTTAAGCGTCTCATCGCCATGAACCTTAATACTTACATTAATCCTACAAATATAAACTCATAAATAATAGAGATAAGGTACAGCCGTATACCTCCTTCAAGGATTAAAGAGGGGCTGGACGAGAAAGCTCGGAAATTCTGAAATCGGGTGGCCTTGGACACGACAAAATCCAGCTTTGACTGCTGCAACTCACGGCTCAACCTCACAAAGTGCCTTCGCAGGCCTCCGTACAAACCGGAAAACTCAAATGGCTGCTCGACGTAAGACCGCTCGAAGAAAAGAACCGGCCGCTGCCCGCTGAACGAAAAACGGGACAGCCACTGAACGACAAGTCACCGGCTGTCCGTTAACGGCGTTGGGTTGCTGCTGCTCGTTGCCAGAATATTGAGTGGCTGCTTATGGTGGTTCTGCTGCTGCTGCTCGGCGTCGTTATCCCTTCTCCGGCAGGCCCGACGAACGGCGTTGTTGCGCGGCTGAGAAAGATGCGCCTGCGAAGGGATTCTAGGGCTTGGTGACGACCGATACTTGGGGCGAATTGCGATTAAAAATCTGGGATTTATGGGCGAAGACGATGAAACTGATCGATATAAGAGAAACTGATCGATATAAGAGGCGATTGGATGCTGGGATTTATCGATCGATTTGGGAAAAGGTTCGATCGACTTAAAGGCGTGAATTAGGGTTTATGTGTTGAATTCTGCTCGTACGATCGAAAAGAGAGAAAGGAAAATATATATACATTGGGCAGAATTTCTTACAAAGTTGGGCCTAAATTATTACTAATAGAAAAGGTTCATTTACACATATCTAGAGATGTTAAACGGGCTAGCCCTAACGGTTTCGGGCTAGCCCTAGCGGGCTTCGGGTTAAACGGTCCGGGTTTAAAAAGCCCGGAATTAAACGGGTTACCAAAAAAGGGACCTAACCCTAGCCCTAGCGGGCTTCGGGCTAAACGGGCTATGCGGGCTATAATAATAATAATAATAATAATAATAATAATAATAATAATAATAATAATAATAAAATCAAAAATAAAAAGAGTAAAAAATATATAAAAAATAACAACGGCTAGTTAAAAATTTTTTTCAACGGCTATTTAATATTTACCGCCTATCACTATGTTTTATGTGTTTCTTATTAGTCGTTCTCATTGGCTTAAATATTTTCGTATGAAGTACAATAACAATATTATTAATAATTATCTTTCAAAATCATAATAATTCATTACAACTCATACTTACATGTGAAGTGGAAAACCAAAATTGTAATATACAAGTAATATAAGAGCATATTACTTACTTGATGCAAACATTTACACCGCCCAACCCTAGTTAAACGGGCCAGCCCTAGCGGGTTTTGGGCTAACCCTAGCGGGCTTCGGGCTAAACGGTCCGGGCCTAAAAAAGCCCTGATTTAAACGGGCTACTAATAAAAGGACCTAACCCTGTTTTTTTCGGGCTAAACGGACCGGCCCGTCGGGCCAAGGACCATTTAACATCTCTACACATATCCCATACGATTCAATAAATTTTGTAAATCTACAATTCTACTAAAAATAATTACATGTTTACCTAAAAAAGATAAGATTTAATTAGATTACTTTTTATAGGCAGTTACCATAATATTTCAATGTTTCCCCTTAATTTACGCTTGATACATATATATATATATATATATATGGTAGTTTAGATTTCCTATTAATTAGGGTGTTCAATTCAATATAACCGTCGTTTCCTTAATTTGCACATATCGTGGATTTTTAATTTTCATGTTTTTTAATAGGTAGTATATATTGTGTATATATTGAGTATATATTCAGTCTTTTCAGTTCTCCTGTTTTTATAAGTAGTATATATTGTGTATATATTGAGTATATGTTTCAGCTTTTTTTAAATAGACAGTATATATTGTGTTTATAGTCAGTATATAGTAAGTATATAACCTAATTTTTTATTTACATAGCATTTTTGTTTACCATAATTGTGATATTTAAATTTCAACTGTCAATTGTTTTTAATGAACAGTATATATTGTGTTTATAGTTTGTATATGATAAATAAATTAAGCACGGACCATATGAGAAACACACGAAGCAAGGACAACGAAAACATATATTGAACATATACTGCTTATATACGCAACATATACTGCAAAAAATAAAAAATCATTTTTCCTCTCATTGTATGGAATTTTGCCCGTCACCCAGCCGAGAGGTGAGTGGAACCCAGACCTCCGCCGCCGGCTGTTATCACCAGGCTTCGAGGAAAGAAAAAAAGAAGAATACATCATGGAAATATGTCTCTCTTCATCCTCACAATCCCCCAAACAACCAAATCATCATCATCCGACAAGAAATCCCCCACCCAGCCCGAAATCAACATCATGAAGTATTTTTCCTTTCCCCAATTTTGGCCCGACCAGCCCAGAAGGCCCGACCATCCAAGGCCTCACACTCCTCGGCAATGCCGCCGACTCGACATAAACGAGATGCATATGAATATTCGAAAACAACCTCCAAAACACGGCCGATCAAGCAATCTACTCGTCCTCTGTCCGCCTGCTCGACTATTCTTTCTTAGGGTTTTATAAAAAATCGAATATAATTGAAGAAGAAGAAGAAGACGAAGAAGAAGAAGAATGAGAGTGTGAAAGAGATGCATTATTGGTAGTTTGGAAGATTATACGTTTCCTTAAATTTTGCTAATTATTGATTATGTATCTAAATTACATCTTAGGTAAAGTTGCAAATAAAACTAGGATTTCTTGCTATATTGCAAATATTTGTAAAATGGTTTTAATTATGCAATAAAATATGAATTACCTGGTGTAGGAGGTAATTTTCTCAATGGGACAAAATTTCCTAGCGACTTGGGCTGAAATACAAGAGCTAAAAGGGCTGATAAATCTCGATTAAAGGGCCGAAATAATGAGCTTATTATGGCCAAAACTATTTGCTTGATAATGGGCCGATTTATTAATTAAGCTAAAAGGACCACTAAAATTGAATTTTGAAATCGGCCAGCGACGATTTGAAAATACATAAACCGACTTAATTAATCTGAAGGGCCGAATATAAATAAACTTATAGGGCTAAAATATAAGTCCAAACTTGGTCTCGATAAATTCTAAGAATCGAGAATAAATAAAATAGACGAAACTAAAATCTAATAAATTCGGTTTCTCTTTAAATAATTAAATCGAATGGCTAACGAATATCTGATAATTTGAATATTTTAAATAGACACTAACATCTAATTAATATGAAGAACTGGTCAAGCATAGAAATTTAAATGCAATAAAAGGCATAATAAAATGAATACTAGAGATGTCTTCTATTATTCGACTGGGGCGCTACAGAAAAGGTGGTTGCTTGGTGGTTACAATTGAAGGGTGTGCGGCATCATCACGGGAAGCCTAAAATCACGTCATGGTTGAAATTTCGTAAGTATCTTGAACAAAAATTCTTGCCGTTTAATTTTGTCCGTACTTTATATCAGCGTTTACAAAATCTTCGACAAGGACAACGTAGTGTGGACGATTATACTGAGGAAATTTATAAACTTCTTGCCTGGTTTAATGCAAGTGTAAGCGTCCTGGTCCGGTTTGAACAGATAGATCTTGGTCCTCGCCGGTAGAACGCCGGAAACCTGCAAATAACTCTCACACCGGGGGTTGTGTCCGGTGAAGAGCCTCTGATGCTTAAGTCAGTATGTGTCTGAGTATACTGGAATTGAGAGAATGAATAGAATGTGTTTGGGAAGAAAGGCTCACCCCCTTTATATAGGGGTGAGATACCTGCCCTAAGAGCTGCCCGGATGAGGTGAGCTGGCTGCCCAAGCTGCCCGTCCATACTCTGACACGCCGCACACATGTCAGAGGTGGCGCAGGACGTTGGGAGTCGTCAGAGGTAGTTATCACCATCACCCAATACATTGTCGACACGTGTTTCCCCAGCACATGGGGTAAATATTCTCTGGAGATTTCAGTCAGAGGCTCCTATGCCCGCCTATGATACACGCGCCCATAACTAGGTCGATTATGAATTCTTCGAAGCGATCACCCTGCTGGGATCGACTAGCTTGCTCGATTATTTATCCGATCGAATGATAGACTGCTCGATGTACCTGATCGAGCATTGGACTGCTCGATTGCTTGTCTGTTCGAGCCTTGAGCTGCTCGAGCGTCAACTCTCCCGCCTTTTTGGCTCAGCCTGCTTCCGGTTTGGCCTCCTCGACCGGCCAAGTAGGCCGGTTTATCCTTGAGTATATAATATCCTATATCATCTAGTCCCCCCCACTCTGGTCGAGTCTAGATGACTCGATCTAAGAGTGAATTGGTATTTATCGACCTCCTTGATGGTTCGTCATCCAATGTCGACCAGCCAATAGTTTTCCCGCCCATGTTTTCAAATAATTTCCCATTAATTGCCAGTAATAAAGTCGTCTGTTTCAAGTCCTTCCTGTCGCTCCTGCTTTTTTGCCACGCGTCACGCCTGTTCGCGTGTGTCAGGCACTTTAATGGTGGCGCCCCCTCGCATAACGTGCCCACTTGGAGTACCGTGTAATTTAATTTTTCCGCCGCACGATCCAACTTTAATCTGACGGTTCTCCTCTTTCACCCCTTAAACTCTCCAAGGTATAAAACCAGTACTTAGCAGAATTTCAGACATTTTCCACCTTCATCTCTCCCAAATTCCTTTGCATTCAAAGTTCTTTCTGCAAAAAATCCTAGCTCCCGTCGGCGATTTTCCCTGCAATCTTCAAGCTTTCCCGATTCTCTCCTCCGTGATTACGAGTAAGTTGTTTTTCTCCTGATTTTGTACTTCCTGTATTTGGGCTTTTGTGTTTTGAGAAATTTTTTCTCTCTTTTCTTTTTCGAATTGGGTATCTAGGGTTTGCTGGTTGAGTGTTTTGAATCTGTGCATTGAATTTTTGTGCTTGTCTGCTGATCGTTGTAGATTTCGCCCTTCCCCTTTGAAATTCTCTCAGAATCCCTATTCCTTTTCTTCAAAATAGCCCCTTTCGCGGAACCTTAATTTTGAAAACCTTCTCCTCCTACCTTTCTTCTTTTTTGCCAAAATTCCTCTTTTTGATATTGCTCTTTTTTGTCTTTGTTTTGATTTTCTTTTCAGACTCTGAGACCTCCTCTGATTCGGTTGAAATACTGCCCTCTGCGCTCGAAGCTGTTCCCCTCTCTATCCTTCGCCCCGGCGATACAGTTCCTACCCATGTTTTCACAGCCCGCGTCGCTTCTTCAAATTCCGGGGATACCATGGATAACATTCCCCTCCGCAGCCGTCAACCTCCTCTTGGTGCGCTAGACGGGCCAGAGGAGGACGAGGTTATTTCTCCACAGCCAACTGCTCCTCCCCCTGAACAGTCCTCGACCAAAAAACTTTCCAAGCGCTCATCTTCTACTACCCTTTCTCATCCTTGGTTTAACCCTGACAA
>CACSLK010003174.1:3006398-3032496 GCA_902706635.1 Striga hermonthica
TCACTCAAAATCTAATGCACCCCTTAATCAACATGCTATTTCATAAATACATACTAACTAATACTAATACTCATGTACAACATGGGTGTTGAGTTAATGAATATGTGTGTAAAGTTATTTATGTCTAATACCAAACTAACTCTAGAGCAAAAATAATATAAAAACATCACGAAGCATAGAATTTCGTCATGTCAGCATCCGAAGCGTGAGAATCTGCCACCTAGGCTCAACATTGTGATTTACCTAATACACATCCAAATGGCAACACCTCATTACTTGCATAAAAAAATTGAAATAAAGACAAAAATCCAAGTCTTATTTACCAAGGATTTGGCCCTATAATGCGTCTCCCTAATTTACACAATGTAATATAATAATAAACACAGCAAATTTTAAGCACATGACATCTCAGCCCCACATGGCCTCCCCAATCAGAAAATTTTACAGCTTTTCCACATAAAATAAAACCATAATACATATATTTCATTACCCCCTATTAGTTCATGAAAATGCTACATGTACATAATAAATAATAAATGTACATAGAGGTGTACATAACTCTCACATGGTATGGGGTCCACTTGATTTTTTATTTTTGGTCGGTCTCATTCAATGTGAGTATTATGTACACTCTTATGTACACTATTATGTACTTGTAGCATTACTCGTTTAATATACATCACACAATATAAAAGTAAACACCACACACCATATAAATATAGCCCACCAACAATATTTCAAGAACCCCAATCTCCATTCATTCATCTTGTGTGACAAAAAAAAAAAAAAAATCAGAACAAAAGTCTCAATTCAATCCAAATCCAATCATGGATCACAAGAAAACTCACCACGAGTCGAGAGACGATACCGAGAGAGTAGAGCCGAGTGAATTACTCGAAGATTGCTGGTTTTTCGGCAACTCGCTTCATCGTAAATCAAGAATGATCAGAAGCCTTTCCGAGCCTTGCACCTCCTCAGACTTCGCCGGAGAGGAGAACTCGCCCGGGAAATCGTACGAGGAGACCTACCGATCGATCGAGAAATTATCCATCAGCGAACGCAAAATCGATCGGCCGAGTTTGATCAAAGCACCTTCAGTCCCATCTACCTTGGAAAGACAGGATCAGAAAAGTGATCCTCAGAGGAGCAAAAGATCAAACAAAAATAAAAAATCGTCGAGGGGTGGTCTGAACCGGGCCCCGTCCCTACCGATTAGCCTCGAGCCCGAGGAGTATCAAGATGAGGAGACTGAGTTCTCAATGGGTAAATTGATCAGGCAAGCTTCTATGAAGAACTCGGACACTTTGCCTCCCAGGACACATTCTACTAATAAGGTAAAAAAGGAAAAAAAACACTTTCACGCATTTTATCAAACACTTGGCAGACAGACAGACAGACAGACAAAAACAGAAAAAAATCTCGAGAAATCACCAAAGACTGAACCTTTTTCCCCCCAAATTTCACTCCCAATTATTGTTTTTTTTTGCAGAGTTCAACACCAAGTCCGAGCATAACAAGGCAGAGATCAAGAAGAATACCTGAGGTAGAGAGCAGTAAAATTGAGGGCTCGGAGGAGACAATCAGGCCCCAACGTCCCATTAATCAGCTGAAATCACATAAAAGCTTAATCGATCTGGAGTCCAAGGAATTGCAGGGGTTTAAGGAATTGGGTTTCGATTTCGACGAGAAAAGGGATATTACCCAAGAGGATGAAGGGAAGAGCACTGGGGCTCGTAGATCGTATCTATCGGAGTCTTGGGGCGCACAGAGCTATTCTGCGCCGCCGGTGCCGAGGTGGGGCGGGAAGCGGGCGGCGGAGGATGTGAAGGCGCAGATTAAGTTCTGGGCTAGGGCGGTGGCGTCTAACGTGCGCCAGGAGTGCTGATGGTTAGCTGGCAGGGACAGAGCACATAGGATTTCCATCGAATTTTAGGTATTGTTTGGTGAAGGAGATTTGGAATCGAGATGGAAATTAATTTATTTTAATGATATATTAAATTATGTTCTACTAATAATAGCATAAAGATTTTTTTTTTAATGGTACATAAATTTTGGGGAATTTATATATTGAAAATAATTAAAATACAACTGAAAAAAAAACACAAAAAAAAAGGAGTTTTTTCAATATAAGGCCTGAAAAATGGTAAACTATCAATTCGGGACCTGAAATTTTTTTTTCTCAATTCGGGACCTAAATGTTATAAAACTATCAAATTAAGTCCTACAATTAACAACACTCATAAAACCATTAAATTGAGAGTTAACTTGAAATTTTAAATCACCAAATTTGAAAAAAAAAATAGAAGATTGTTGCTTACTCACATAAAATAATAAGTAAACATTTGCATAATATTAAAAAAAAAATTAAAAAAAATTGGTGTTTTAAAACTTCAAATTAACTCTCAATTTAGTGGTTTTATGAGTGTTGTTAATTGTAGGACTTAATTTGATAACTTTATAACATTTAGGTCCCGAATTGAGAAAAAAATCTTTCAGGCCCCCAAATAGTTTACCTATATTTCATGTCTTGTATTGAAAAACTCCAAAAGAGAATGTGGACAAAAATAAAAAACACGTATTTAGAGAATACGTTTTCCATACAATTTTAATTGGAAAACGTATTCTCTAAATACGTTTTTCAATTTTTTTTACAATGTGAAATATATTTTGTGAATACGTTTTACAATGAAAAACGTATTCACAAAATACGTGATTTTGATTGTTGTCCACATCTTTCTTTTTATGTTTTTATTTGTCCAGTACTTTTTTTTCTTTTTTTATCTTCCCGTAAACAAATCCATAAATCTTAACACATGTCAATTAAATTATTTAATAAAATACTAATCCACGTAAAATGATTGTTAAAAGAAAACATCTTGAAATTCGTTAGGTCATCTCCAACTCTTATCTCTACTCTAGCGCGAACTTTACTCTACTCTATAGTAGGAGTTGAACATTCATCTCCAGCTCTTATCTCTATATTTTACTCTACATTAAATATATTATTTTTCTATTCATTTTTTTATTTCAAATAAATTGGTATATATGCATATTTAATCTTATATAAAATATTAATTACTCAAATAATAAAAAAATATTTTATTTTTTTTTTATTTCAACTAATTTGCTATATATATTTATATATGTAAAATAAATTAAAAAAAGCCATTTGCGTGGGCTCCGCAAGGTCGCGTGTGACTTCAGTTTAACGATAATCGAGTTGGGACGTGTAGATCATTCAAACACGATGCCATGCGGAACATTTATCGAGTATTTCAGAGCTCCGACCATTTAATTAGAGAAGCTTGAGTTCACGGGTGAATAGTAGAAAAATGAGTTGTGTTAAATTTTTATTCATATGGCGCCATTTTAATATTAAAAAAATTATAAAATAAAATTATAACACATCAATAAATAAAAAGCACAACAAAATTATTTAACATAAAAAATACATTACACAAAATATTTAGCAAAAAATATATTTATTAATACACATTATACAAAAATTCACATTAATATTACATTACAAATACATGAAAAAAAATAAGAAAATAAATAAAAAAAAAAGAAATTTGGCGCATTTGCTCCAGTGCTGCGCCAAACACTATTCATTTATCTGAAATAACGCAAAACTGTAGCGTAGGGTTGGAGCAAAAATTATGCGCTACTTTGAAGAAATACGACTCCAACGCAGCACTGGAGTTGATCTTAGGTAAAATAAAATCACTAATAATAGCATAAACGATTTTTTGTGGTACCCTTGCAAATAGGCAATGCAAAATCACTGAATCGAGCTCGAGCCCTTTGGTTAGGCTCGCTAACTAAACGAGTCAGAAATTGAACTCAAAATTCAACTCGTTTATAAATATCAATTAGTCGAGCTCGATTTGAGTCGAGCCAAACTCGTTAACAAAACATCAAACTCAACTAAATCGAACTCACGAGCTGCTCATTTTATTTAACATAGCCCGACTATCGTTTATTATGCAAAGCAACAACATATGATGTATGTTGAGTCCAATATCAAACAATCTTTTATTGTGAACACAAATGTTGAATTGCTTTATTTGAACTTTGTAAGAAACAGGGAGAAAAACGAAGGTGGTCCCACGCACGTGAAACGCACTATAACAGGAAAAGTTCAGATGAAGTCCAAGTGAGATTCTATCCCAAAACCAATTGGTGGAAGGAGGAGTAGTCCATTAGACTTATAAATTAGACTCAATTTACTTACATAAACGATGTGGGACAACTCACAATTAAATATTATAACACGTCCCCTCACTTGTGAGTCCATTATACGAAAGTCCAAGCTCATATCCGGAGTTGGGTGCCCAAGCTCTACAAGAAACATGCTCCCATAAACGGGTACGTGGAGAGAATGAGTACGTCATCGCACGGCCCCAATAGAACTCACAAGTGAATATTATAACACGTTCCCTCACTTGTGAGTCCATAATAAAAAGTCCAAGCTCATATACGAAGCTAGGTGCCCAAACCCTACTAGAAACAAATTTCCATAAACGGGTACGAGGGGAAAATGGGTACGTCATCGCACGGGCTAAATAGAACTGGCTCTGATACCAGTAAGAAACGGGGGAAAACAAGTGCGGTCTCTATCACATGAAGTGCACTATAACAGGCAAGTCC
Source organism: Striga hermonthica (assembly GCA_902706635.1). NCBI lineage: Eukaryota > Viridiplantae > Streptophyta > Magnoliopsida > Lamiales > Orobanchaceae > Striga > Striga hermonthica. The sequence continues at coordinate 3,011,049 of CACSLK010003174.1, forward strand.
AAATGAAACCCAAGTGAGGTTCCAACCCAAAACTAATTGGTGAACGGATGAGTAACCCATTATACTTATAAATTAGGCTCAATTTCCATATATAAACGATGTGGGACAACACAATGAAATATTCTAACAAACTTGTCATATCTTTTTTTTAAATATGCATGTTAATATAAAATTAAAAAAAAAAAAAAAAAATTGGATCTTGCCTGTTGATTTTCCGAAAATATGGGGGTTTGGGCCTGAATATGCATATTTTTATTAAAAAGTGTGATTTTTTAGTAAAAGCCATGGTCAGAAAATTCAATATTTTATAATAAAAATACGCATTTTATTGTTTATATATTGTGACAGGTTGATCCCTGAATCCTGATGAATATGATGGTTAGATCATTAGGAGGTCTTTCTGGCCAAATATTATGGAGAATTAAAATATTCTTCGAGTCTGATTTTTAAATAACACAACGAATCACGAAATACAAAATCAATGACGGAATTATTGGCTTATAATGAGACAAATTTCAAACAAAATATGAAATAATTCACCAAATACTTAATATTATTTTCACTTTTCTATGTGATTTACCTCAATCTTTATTTTTTCCTGTTTTTGTTTTATAATTATAAAAAAAATACTTACTTATATTTTAAGTATAATTCAAAGTTAGAAAGAAAAAGGTATTTATTCTCAATAATTATATTTATATTTGTAATAAAAGCTAAATCACCTATTGATATTAATTAAAAAAATTATTTAAATTAATTTAACTACGAAATAATTATATGATATAATTTAAAAAAATATTACAGTATAATATGTTAAGCCCTATTAGACATGGCCACGGGACAAACCGACCCGTGGCCCGACCCGCAAACCGGCACCGGCACGGCCCGAATCGGCCCGGCTCGGCCTCTTAAGGGCCGGTTCGTTGAACCGGGACCCGTAGGACCGCGATTCGGTCCCAGTTTCTTTTTTTATTTTGGTCCCGCCGGTCCGGACCGGGCCGGACGGCAGACCACCTTGTTAAAGTTTTTTTTAAGGGCCGTACCGACCCGTGAACCGTCGGGTTGGTGAACCGACGGTTCAACCCGACGGTTCGGGCCGATACTGTGAATCGGCCCTTAGTTTTTAGGCGGGCCGGTCGCAGGCCATGTATTGGAGGGCCCATGGGCCAGCAGGCCGGGCCGAGAACCGGCACCTGGCCACGTCCTATACTAAATGTTAATCTTAAAAATAATTTTTTTAACAAATACTCAAACTAATAGTGAAAACATTAGTAAACAAGTCAAAACGAAAATCAAACTAATAAAATAAGCAAACTAATTATTTCCAGAAAAAACAAAAAGAAATAATATATATTTACAGGTAGGATAAACATAGCTGGGGGAACAAAATTACTGTGACCGACACCTGTCACCCACGTTCAATCAAACGATTGAAAATTTATTGCACACCCGACCCGCGGCCCCACCCTCAGAACCCGACTCCAGCCGCGCCGACGGCGGCCCGGCCGTGCACCTCCATCTTCGCCCCGCCACCGCCGCCGTCCTTCCACGGTGTCGTCTCGGGCGCCAGCTTGTCCGCCGCCGTCCTCCTCGGCTCCGACTTGCATCTCGTCAGCGAGAGCGGCCCCGTCGCCGCCGCCGGTGCCGGCAGCGAGCACGACGACCGCGGCGGCTGGAGGAAATGACGGCGGGTTCCGTCGCTCCTTCCGGACGGCGGGGCAGTTATCTGCTTCCTGGGCTTCGTGTCGGCGCCGGCGGGCGGCCTGCCCCTGTCCTGATGGCGTTCGCAGCCGCCGGCGGCGGCCTTGGGTGACCTCTTGACAAAGTCGGCGCCCCGGACCCAGGTCTCCTTGCTGACCTCCATTGACAGCTTGGGCTCGCACATCATCAACAGCAAGCAATCGGGCAGCACCTGCTTGCTCTGCTCTTCATCTTCTTCTTCTCTATTGTTCTCAACCTGATTGCTTTTGTCCAGTTCTTGAATTTTCCGGCTTCCAACGTCTCCGTGTTCTTCATCTTCCTCTTCTTCTTTTTCTCCCTGGCCGGTTTCTTGCTCCTCGTCTTCCTCACTGTTGTTCTCTTCTACCTTTTCTAGGTAGCTATCCGAGTTTTCTTGGTCTAATAATAGAGCTTCAGATGCGGACATATTCGACTCGACCTCTTCTGATTCTTCATCTTTAGCCTCAACCTCTTCTTCTTCTTGTTCATCTTTGGCCTTAATTTCTTGTTCTTCTTCCACACCAACATTCACTAATTTCACCTCAACATTGCTTTCCAATTCGTGTCTCACTTCATTTCGAATATCTTCTTTTCCATCGATCTTACTCGGAACCTTAGTACATTGCTCAAAGGCTTCACATTTATCCTCAAACACAACTTCTTGCGCTTTCTCAAACACCAAATCTCCTTCTTCCCAAGAACTATTCTCTTCATCTTCTTCGATATCCTCACGATTTCTATACTCCAAATTAGAGTACCTATTGACAAGTGCCGCCATTTTTGTCGGATCCGATCGACACCTCATAAGCAAGAGCGCATTCTTGGGAGGTACACACATGCCAATTCTCCCTCTTTCATCATCTTCTTCGTCTTCAACCTCCAAACTCCACCCTTTAACCTCGATCCTCCCATTCCTAACCTCAATATCATCAAACACGTGCCGCCTTCCCGACTTTCCTTCATCCTCCTCCTCCGCCGCGGCGTCTCCGCCGCCGGCCGCCGCCAAAATCTCCCCCCGCCGCCCTCCGCACACCAGACACATACCTAGAACAGCCCCACATCCCCCAATTTCTTCCCCACCATTACAATCACCGTCACTACAACAACAATCGCTCTTAAAGATTCGACATTTATGACGACGGCGGCAGCAGCCGCCGGCGCAGGGGAAAAGCAGGCAGGCGAGCTCCGACCCGAAGGCGCGCAGGTGGACCCACCTCCGGCTCTTGCGCTCCTCCTGCAGCTGCTCCGCTGCCGACCTCCGGAAGCTCGCCTCTCCCGTCCGCCGCCGGGAGAGGCTCCGGCGGCGGTGGCTACCCCTCCTCTTCGATTTCACCCTCACCTGCCCGATGCAGGTCACCTTGGGAGAGGACGGCTCGGGGTTGTCGGCCGGGGGACCGGAGAAGGAGGCGCCGCCGCGGATGGAGCCGCTGCGGCGGCGGCGGAAGAAGCCGTTCCTGGTGGCGCGTAGGGGTTTGAGGAAGGATTTGGGGAGTTTCATGTGGGGTTGTTGTTGATAATGGAGGCGCTGTCGGTGCTTCGCATTTAAATGCGGGCTTTGGGGGGTTTGTTCCAATTTATGTTTTCGTAATTTTTATTTTCACTTATTTAATCAAATCCATTTTTTTTTCTCTTATTCTATTATAAAAAAAAAAATAAAAAATAAAATAATAAGTAGGTCTATGTATGTTTGAATCTCTCATTGAACAGTCAAAATTGCTATGTTGGTTTATGAATTTATTCACAAAATTTCCAACATCTTAATTCAACCACTTTTTTTAATTCAATTTTAACTCAATTTTCTATTAATAATAATATCATTATACCCAAAAACGCTTGGATGAGATGGCTTGGGTCTCTTCCAGCTTAACTAGTGGTCTCGAGTTCGAGCCCTGGGAATGCAACAGTGTTAAAACTCTTGAGGGAGAGCTTTGTCGCGCCATTGTGGTCCTTCCCGGCTCGATTCCGGACTAGTCGGTTCCCCTGTGGATCTGGAAACCGGAAGGTCCATGTACCAAAAAAAATAATATTATCATTATAATTAAATAATATCAATCAATCATCTATACACACAACATCAACCTTAATTCACTATTCATCTACTCACATTATTTTAACTAACTATCACGTCAAATCATCTCTCTCCAACTTTTACATTAAATAAATTTTAATTATTTTATTTTAAATATTATTTTAATATACCCACTAAAACTAACCCTATCACTTTTTTCAAAACTAAACAAACCAAACTAAAAATTAAAACAAAACCAAATTTTTTTATAAACAATCATACAGGCTCGTATGTGTGTCACTTTAGCATTTTGCGTAAGTATTTCAGGTAAAATCGAAATAGTAATTTCATCACGTTTTGAAGCAAAATTATGCTATTGTGCGCTATATGCAGCTACCTAAAACATTGTTTGATAAATATGTGATTGTTATATACAATCAATATACGACAGTGATGTAGTTTATTTGCATAACATTCAAATTTTTTTGGGTAAAAATAAGTTAAATTGTCAACTAGTGTTGTGAAAAAAACGTAATACACATTTATAATGTGGCGAGAAAGGTTTCATATCCCTTATATTTTTCCTTTTATAATAATAATAATAAAAAAAAAAGCATCGGGTTATATTTATTTCATTTATATTCAGTTTTATGAAATCTATAGTAATATAAAGAGGTTGTTGGAAAAATACAAGAATAGTAAGATTGACTATAAAAAATAATGCTTTGACTTACTATTATAAGTAATAACAAAAAATACACACGTAATTAATGGTATAAAATTTGGATAATCTATATCTATATATATATAAAAAGAATTACCATTTTTCAAAAATAGCAATTCAAATTTTGGTCAAACCTCTCTCTTCATTAATTGTTTTCTATTAATGGCAACTTCTTTTTCTTTTATTTTTTTAACTTAACTTTAACTCAACTCCACTATCTTTAATGTTATTCATATAATTAAATAATACAAACCAATCATTCTTACACATCACATCAACTTTAATTCACTATTCATCCACTCACATAATTTTAACAATCAATCATTTCCAATCATTTTTCTCTTACTTTATAACAAATCAATTTTAATCATTTTATTTTAAATATTATTTTAATATATTTTTTAAATCCCACTAATATAATACCACACTACTTTTTCAACTTTAACCATAGTTAACCAAAATGAAATATTTTGAATAAAATATTTTATGAACAATCATGCCCTTAAATTTGGTGGTTAGTTACTACAGAAAAGGTCATTTTTATATCTCTAAAACACATATCATGGATAACTTTGAACAAAAATTAAGATTGATAGCATATTCATAAACAATTAATAAAAAAAAAAACAAACAAACCAATTTTGTGTCGAACATGAATCATTGCAATTAACATTTAAAAAAAAATATACATAAATTATTAAGGAAAAGTTTACGTTTATTTACAGTCTTATTTTGATTTATTTGTGGTCAACCTAATAATTGTTGTATGTAATTTTTTGTTTTATTTGGAGAAAACTGTGAAATATGAATTATGAAAAAGGAAGAGGGGAGAGAAATTAGAGGGAATCATTAAATTATATTTCAATCTATAAATTATTCAACTCACTATTAAGGAAGTTATATGATTCAAACTAAAAATATACTTTATTAGTATAACTGGGAATGTATAATAACTGTCTACGTAGAATAGGAATGAAAGAGTTAAAGTAGGAATAAAATATAATTTATAATACAGTTGAAAATTAGAAAAGTAGTCCAAGCGTGAGAGCAATTTTTTCGACGAGAACAATCAGAATTCGCAGCCCAAGAGAGAAGCCCAGCAAGGGATCCCAGTTGAGTGAGACCCAATTTCCGCAACCCTTTGTGTAGCCCGCGTCCTGCCCGAGTCGGCCCTGCTCCTCACAATGAGTTATCCAATAATCAAACACATAATGTTGTGTACAAAGAGGTTTTTAATAATATAAAATTTTTTCATGACGAACATTTTATGATGAATAATGTTCGTATGTATTAAACTCTAATATATCTAATGCATGTCAAATTATAGTATTCTCTAAATTTATATACTCGTGCATCGCACGGGATACGCACTAGTATATATAAACAGATTTACTATTTTTTAAAAATAGTAAGCATAATTTTTTGACAGCATTTTTTATTTACCATTTTTGGATTTTTTTTTTATTTTTTTACTTTGACAACAAGCATCCTAAATTGTTGGCATTAAATGCTGAGCATTTGAAATCGGATTGCATAATTCAAACTTGCGTCCGATTTTTTTTCCTACAGTCCACGGGATTGCAAATTGCGTCTAATTTTTTTTCCTCATTATCATTGCCTACACTTTCTCTCATAATTATCTCTCTAGAAAAAAAAATGTTCTTATCTTTTTTTTTTTGCCAGATGTTGGAGATGGTATGTTCTTCCTCAAGCTCTTGAGGTAATTTTGTTCATAAGATCTTAAAATCTTGATCTTCTTCTTCTTTTTATTTTTTTTTATGGTTTGTTTTGTAGATCTGATGCAAAATTATGAATAATATTGGAATGGGATGTTCTTCCTCAAGCCCCTTAGGTATTTTTTATAAGATCTTAAACTCTTGATTTTTTTTTTTCTTTTCGTTTTTTTTATGGTGTTTAATTTCAAACCCTATGCAATTATTTAAGAAATCTAAAATTGAAATCAATTTTATGTCATATTTTTTGCTTAATAATCGAGTTTTTGAATTCAAATTGGCCCTCAATTCCGTAAAATTAGCATATGCAGCCAGCGAATCTGTTGCTGGACTCTTATGGTGTCCTTAAAGTTTCAGATTTTAGATTGAGTGCATTCTCGAAGCAAGTCCGGGTAGGTTTTTATTTTTGTAATAAAGTTATCTAACACGACTCGCTTTTGGGCATCAAAAGTTTTTGAAAATTTATCCATGAGGAAGGGCTGCGACACGTGCTTCTGGTCAATTTCTCAGTTTTATTTTGATGACACCCAACCTCATGGCTTTGTACAGAAGGGTAAAGACAATTTCTTGCTTTGCCATTCTAATTGTGTTTGGAGTATGTCATGTCATATTATTATTCTTATTATATCTTTTCAGATTCAAAAGGCAGATTTCTCATTTCTTTTATGGTTCTCATCCAGTGCAAAAAAGCTGATTAAGCTTATTCTGGATCCAAATCCTATTACTGTGAGCTTTCAAATATTCCTTTCCTTTTATAAACCATAATCAAATTTAGCAAAACTAAATTTGGACAATATCTTTTGGAATTATGGTATATATATGTGGATGTTGCAGAGAATTACAATTCCTGAAATTCTGGAAAATGATTGGTTCAAGAAATATTACAAACCACCTCAGTTTGAGCAGGAAGAGGGTGTTAATCTTGAAGATGTGGATGTTGTCTTCAATGACTCTGACGTAAGCTGTTGAAATTTAACATAATTGCATTTGTGTACTGACTATACTTAAAACTAAGTCGAGTGTAACTTTATTTAATTAATTCTTTGGCAGGAACATCTTGTAACAGAAAGGAAAGAGAAACCAGTGTCCATGAATGCCTTTGAGCTTATTTCTAGGTCTCAGGGTTTCAGCCTTGAAAATCTGTTCGACAAATAGATGGTATTTAGCCCTTCTTGTGTCCAAGTTAAAATCATCAGACAACACTTTTTTTCTCTCTTATTGTTTTTTAGAGGAAAAAACTTGGATTCAAACTGTGTAGGGTCATGTAAAGAAGGAAACATCCTTGACATCCAAGTGCGGAGTTATGTGGACGTGCAGACGAACAGGACACCGAACATGGAACGATGTGGGCTGAACCTGGTCAAAATTCAGAGGGCAGTTGTTTGCTTTTCCGGCAGCCGGGCTGCTTGGCTTTTGTGGTTGGAGAATGGTAGCACGAGCGGATTAGACGCCGGATTTACGAGGAAGAACACTTTCACGGATGATGGCAGTGCACCGTGGATTTATGTCCAGTTTCTTCGATGGAATTATCAGGTAGCTGCACGGATGATGGCAGTGCAGCGAGTTTTATGTCCAGTTTTCCGTTGGAACCATCGACATGAGCTGACCTGTCGGATCAATTTTAATTGCGAGAAATTAATGTGAGTTTCTGGCGTGGACTAAGAAAGAAGTCATGTTCGACAATTTCTTCAGTTGTCTGTAAACTTTCTCGCGAGATTTTCGTGAAGAAATTTTTGTATGTGCTCTGTTTGTCAAGAATTTCAGCAATGAAAAAATCAATTTTATGCCCAAAAAAATATAAGTGTACGAGTCCAAAGAAGTATGCAGTTCCAATGTGAAATGGAATGTCAATTTTCTTATCTATTTTTTACTGTAATTTAATGCTTTGGAATTATTTATTTATTAAGTTCAATTTTATTGCATTATTTCTTTGATATGCCTAATATTGGTTAAAAAAATAATAAAAGAAATAAACTAATTTGGTTGACTACGCAAGGTAATGAAAGATTTGTTTGAATTCCTGCCAAATTTTTAGTTTGATATTGGTCATGAAATGTTAGCATATATAAATATACATTATATTAGTAAATCTGTATGCAATCTTTTGGAAATACGCAATATATATACGTATCACATTGTTTTATTTTTTTTTTCTTTTGTTATTTACGTTGTTAATGGTTCAAACTTCCACATATTTTGATTTATTTAATATACTTATAATCTTTAGGTCTTCATAATTTATTATTGCTTTCTTTTTTTAATCAAAGTCAAGTTGTTGACCGTAAATAGAATTTGTGTACAACTTTTCTTAATAAATTTAAATGTGCTTTATACATATTTTTCTTCCAATATAGTATAAAGAATTGAGTGACTTCACACATTTTAAGAATAATATAGTATATTTTGGGTATTATATATATGTTATATAATATTTTAGATATTTTAAACATATATATTTTATGTCCTCTTACGCAGTTAATTTTATGTATCGTTTTCAACAAACTGATTAAATTATATCAATTTAATGACAAACTATTTTGATTTTTTTCTGATTTTATTTGGGTTTGAAATTAAAAAATTCAATAATCTTTAACCACACTGTTACACATATTGATTCATTTCTGTATTTATCTAACCTACTTAATAAATATTTCAAAATTTTCATATAACTTTTAATAGATAATGATAATAATTCCATATACGTTATTTCTCACGTATGATAAATGGATTCAATATCACAATAAATAAGAGTCAATGTCAATCGTTATCACACAATTGGTCGGTTTCTAAAGAAACCAATGTTTAGGGTCAACTGTATGTTGTTGTTTCCCGCATTACGAATCGTCAGAGTTTGTGGTGAGGACGATTTGCCAAAAACTCAAACCACGAATGTTGTGTACTTGGAAGTGTTAAATAAATTATAAAATAATTTGTCATTTTTTCCCATACAAGTGGACGTATAATCACCACTTAAAATTGCTCCCCGTGCATCGCACGGGATTCGTACTAGTTTGATAGGAAATTGACAAGCCATATTTTTTGGTAACTAATTTAATCCCTTTTCTATTTCCTAACTAAATCCGGATAATTTGATAGGATATTGACAAGCCATATTTTTTGGTAACTAATTTGATTCATTTTCTATTTCCTAACTAAATCCATGTGAATCTCTTTGAATTTACAGATTTTTAGGTTGAAAATTGAAATCATTGATATCCCATAAACTTTGGAAAGGATTTGAATTTAAAATATGTGAGAATTAAACATAATCCACATATTAAAAACAAATTTTGGTAAATCTACATATTTGATTATTCAAAAATTAAAAAATGTGAGATTTGAACATGAATAATCAAATGTAGTTACCAAAATTATTTTATTTTTGTACTACAAGTATATTAAAAACGTATTTTATCTACTACAAATAAACAAATTTTTGGTAGATCAAAATCAATTGATATCCCACCAAAAATTTTGGTCAATCAAAAATCAAAATGAAAATCAAATAATTTGGGTAAATCAAAATCAAATAATTTGTAAAGCATTTAACAATAGATGTTCAAATAATTCGTGGGTATTAATTGAATTTTTTATTTTTTTAACAAAAAAAATTTATAAATATATAATAGGAATAGAAATTTACTTAAAAAAGTAACTAAAATCTCACCAAAAAATATCATTCATACTATTATTCATACATTTTTTTTCGATTTTTTTAATGGGCGACGAGCTTTCAATTTCAAATTCAAATTATGAAAACATGTGATAAATACTGAAAAAATTTAATTTTATGTTCGTGGCTTGATATATATTCAAATTCAAACGCAAATTAGCTATAAAATCAATCATAAGATATTCATGGATAATTATTTCACAATTTTTTGGATTGTTTGGAGTTAAATATTGCAGCAAAATTCTCGAGATTTGTTAAATGATACATACAAAATAAAAATATTATTTTTCAATTAATCCAAAAAGCCTTACCAAATTAAATTGTAACAAACTCTATTAATTTTGGTAAAAATTATGTCATATTGATATGACACATAATCTTCAAAATAAAAGATTAATTGTTGACTTACTAATATAAGCATTATCAATGGGCTCCACATGTCAACCAATTTAATCGGATTTTGGTAACAAATTTGATCGAATTTTGATAACAAATCTCGAATTTTAGTAACAAATTTGATCTTATTTTGATAACAAATCTCGTGTTATGTTAACAAATTTGATCTGATTATGAGAACAAATCTCAGATTGTGATAACAAATCTCGAATTTTGATAACGAAATTTTTAATGTATCCTCTTTTTTTATAACACACGTCATAGTTATATACACACAATATATTGTCGATAATCATTGGGATTTCTTTTGGTAACAAATTTCACAATTTTTTTGGATTGCTCGGAGTTAAATATTGCAGAACAAATCTCGATTTTTGATGAATGATGCATATCAAAATAAAAATATTTTTTTGTTCAATCAATCCAAAACGCCTTACCAAATTAAATTGTAACAAACTCCATTAATTCTGGTAAACATTATGTCACATTGATATGACACATAATCTTCAAAATAAAAAATTAATTATTGACTTACTATTATAAGCAATATCAATGAGCTCCACATGTCAACCAATATAATTGAATTTTTGTAATAAATTTGATCTTATTTTGATAACAAATCTTAGATTTTGTTAACAAATTTGATCTGATTGTGATAACAAATCTCGGATTGTGATAGCAAATCTCAGATTTTGATAACAACCCCTTTAAAACAACAGTTTTCTTTGTAACACACTTTATTTTTATTTACACACAATATATTGCCGATAATCTTTGGGATTTCTTTTGGTAACATATTTCACAATTTTTTCGGATTGTTTAGAGTTAAATATTGCAGAAAACATCTCGAGATTTTTTTATTTACACACAATTTGATTTGATTGTGATAACAAATCCGGATTTTGATAACAAATCCTTTAATATATATATATATATATATATATATATATATATATATATTGTAACACACTTTATAGATATTTATACACTTTTGGATTTCTTTTGACAACAAATTTCACAATTTGTTCAGATTGTTTTGAGTTAAATATTGCAGAAAAAATCTCAAGGTTTGATAAATGATGCATATCAAACTCCATTAATTTTTAAAAAATTATGTCACATTGATAAGCATGATCTTATTTCTTAAGCTACTCCTTTCTTTTTTAACTTGACATTTTGTAACTATATCTCCTTTATGGGTCTATGTAATGAGACATGATTGGTTGTGACAAAGTTTGCCACTCATGTTCTCGGGCGTAAGATATTCACTGGCTATCGCGCAGGTGATAAAGTGTTGATTCCAAGAGTGGCTATAACTCCTTATAATGGTAGAATTCATTTTAAGTTCCAACGTTGATAGTTTCCCATTATGGTTTCTTATGTCATGACTATAAATAAGAGCATGGACAATCATTTGTATGTGGGCTTATTTCTTAAGAAACCAGTGATTTGTCATAGCCAGTTGTATGTTGTTGTCTCCCGTATCACAAACAGAAATGGTTTGAAAATCCTAATTTGTGGCGACGATGACGTGCCAAAGAATCAAACCATGAACGTTTTATATAGGGCAATGTTCAATAATATATAGATTTTATTTCATTATACTTATTAATTTGTTAATTATTAATGACATGATCTTTCCTTTAGTAAGTACTTTGAATTTTAACTGAAAGTTGCTTTTTAAAAGGGACGGAGATAATAACCCCGTGCATCGCACGGGTATTGTACTAGTTGCCTATAAATTGAAACATTAATTAAATGTGTTTATTTTTTAAAATAGAAAGTTCTAAGAACACTTTTGGGGACTGCGCCTGCGGGAGTTGATTTGATTGGTTGCTTGTGGGTTTGGGGAATAAATTGGGGGCATTTTGACTGACCGATGGGACGTATAATGTGAAGTAAAAAAAAAAGTTAAAAAAAAAAAGTTTAGTGTGTGTTAACTGTTAACAAAGGAAGAAATCATAGTTGGTCCATGCATATGGATTAATATACGGATTAATCGGTTCTCCTATGGATCCAGAAACCGGAAGGTCTTTGTACAAAAAAAAATACTCCCTCCTTTTTTTAAATGTCATTCTAGCTTTATCAACTATTTGCTAAATAAATGTCGTTTTGGATCTTTTGTACATATTTTTCCATTATTACCCTCATTTAGCTAATAAATACATTACGCCTTTTCATATTTACTCTTCACTTTTTCTCAAAACATTCATCTCTATCTTCATTAAATAAGGTTATTATTGATAAAAAAAATATTATTAATTAATGTGCAACTTCTCAAAACGACATTTATTAAAAATAGGAGGTAGTATATAAATTATAAACTATTAAAAATTACTATATGCTTATGTAATACTACTAAAATTATACAATAACTAATGTGCATATTAAGTTTGATTATTAGTAGATAAAAGTATAAATATAAATCTTTTAATTACGCACAAATCACTGTATTGATGACATGTGGATAATATGTAATTTTGATGAATCATTACCTACTACTTAGTAGAAAAATATTAAATTAATAATAATAACAATAATAGTAATAATAGTAGTAATAATATGGGGAAATGCTACGGTCCCGTTACAGTATCATCCCGTCGGGTGTTTTAACCGTTGGATCATCTATCTTATCTAACTACACGTAGATCCAACGGTTAAAAACTGTTTAAAGGGTTTGACTGCCTTTAAAATTAATTAGCTTGTTTCTTTAAAAAAAAATTTAATGAGATACAAAAAAACATTAACTTTAGAATAAATATCTTCGAAAAAAAATTGCATTAGATTTCTTTTGTATGATTACTCAACTTATATATACCTTGTATGTCAATAATAATTAATTGCTTTTAGTAATACCTATTACTAGTACAACACCCGTGTATTACACGGGTGCTTGTTAATTTTTTTTTCTTAAAATCTAAAATTAATGAGAAAAAGTAGTTTGAAAATTTAAATACCTTTTATAAGAATATATATATTATTATATATTTATTATGGCACTTTTTATTGGTGCAACTTACTTGTGTTATATTATACTAATTTTTTTTTAACTTACAATATATAACTACATTACATATAAATATATCAATTCAGAAATAATTTTATTTTTCTAATAAATTTTAATAAATATTATTATTTTTTATTATTATAAAGATAAATATAATTTATTTATTTCATATATACAATATGGATGTCAAATCGAAGATCATCAAAAGATGATTAATTTGATATATTATATATGTAAAACCGATAAGAAATACAAAAGTCATCAACTTTTAAAATACATATATAATCCAATAGCTTATTGAAGGAAACAAATCAAAATTCAGGGATATATTAGTCACTTAGTGTCTCACTATGTAAAATTACAAAGAATTAAAGGGTTATATTAGTAAAAGTAATATTAAAATACCTAAGTTAACTAAATAATATTTATGGAATACCCGAACCTAGATTATTAATTATTAATATATCAATATTATTTATCCAAACCTAATTACGAAGCATGATTCTTTGCCAAATAGGATTCCTAAGCACCAGAAGCAGCCACGTAAGCTCAACGCATTCGGGAATTATATATAGGGAGGATATGACAAAATAGTCAACAAAATATGATTATATTTAATTCATATAAAATATAACTTTTTTTTTTTACCATAATTAACTAAAAAAATTGGTGGACTTTTTTTTTTTCATTCGTTTTAATTTAATAGCCCCTAATGACATATATATACGATTGTATTGTACTGAAGAACTATATTCGACCATGTGCATTTCCACCTATATAAATAAAGTATTATAGATATTTATATGCATATAATATTAAAATTATAAGTTAGATACTGGCATTCAATGTTAAGCATAGAGTATTATAAGTTAAATAATATTATTATGTTTTAAAGTTTGATCATTGGTTAAAATAAATAGTACATAATTATTTGATTGCATATGAACCACTACATTGATTGCATAAAATGTAATAATAAATAATGTAATGTTTGTATATTGAGAGATCATAACCAATTAATTTACCGAAAAATAGTAAATTTATTATAACAATAGCTTCTGCGATTTTAAGAGATCGATTTTACTATGAAATTTTTATTTTAAAAATAATCGCTTAATCAAATAAAAAATATAATAATGATTTATAAATAACTTGAACAAAAAATTTTACAATATAATTTTTTATATTCATGTAACTTGCATTTATCATTTAGTGTAAAATATAATTATTAATTTTAATAATAACTATTATATGATACTATAAAAATTATAATTATTACTCAATTAACATAAAACTTAACGGATTTGGTCTTATATAACAGAACCAGTTTTTTGAAAGTTAGGTGCCACACGTGTATAATTTATGAGCAAAATTTATGATATTTTATTTAATAAATTGCTAGCAATTATATATATAGATATCTATAGTAATATAAAGAGGTTGTTGGAAAAATACAAAAATAGTATGTTTGACTTAAAAAATAAAATTTTGACTTACTATTCTAAGTAATAATTACTATTTTAAGTAATGACCATGTAGGTCCCACACATTAAATTAATTAGCATAAAATTATGTAATATATTTAATCATGTAATTAATCATTAAATCTCCTAGCATTTCGAATTTTGTTACAAAATTTTAATCGGATTTTTCTAGATTTATTCTTTCACAAATTTCATAACTAACACAAATATCCATAATAATTGAATCACGTTTCTATTATTGTTACAAAAATTATCTTCAACAAACTCCTTAACAAACTCCTTTTTTTTGGATAATTTGATAGGATATTGACAAGTCATATTTTTTGGTAACTAATTTGATCCTTTTTCTATTTACTAACGAAATCTTGTGAATTTCTTTCAATTTACAGATTTTAGGTTCGAAAATTTAAATCATTGATATCCCATAAAATTTAGAAATGATTTAAATTTGAAACATGCGAGACTTAAACATAATACACATATTAAAAACATATTTTTGGTAAATCTACAAATTTAGTTATTCAAAAATTAAAAAATATGAGATTTGAACATGAATACTCAAATGTAGTTACCAAAATTATTTGGATTTTGTACTACAAGTATATTAAAAACATATTTTTTCTACTACAAATAACCAAATTTTTGGTAGAACAAAATCAATTGATATCCCACCAAAAATTTTGGTCAATCAAAAATTAAAATAAAAATTAAATAATTTTGGTAAATCAAAATCAAATAATTTGGAAAGCATTTAACAATAGATGTTCAAATAATTAGTGGGTATTAATTGAATTTGGTATCTTTTGAAAAAAAAATAGAAAATTTATAAATATATAATAGGAATAAAAATTTACTTAAAAAAGTAACTAAAATCTCACAAAAAATGTCATTCTTACTATTATTCATATATTTTTCAATTTTTTTAATGGGCGGTGAGCTTTCAATTTGAAACTCAAATTATGAAAACATGCGATAAATATTGAAAACATCTAATTTTATGTTCACGGCCTGATATATATTCAAATTCAAACGCAAATTAGCTATAGAATCAATCATAAGATATTCCTGGATAATTATTTCACAATTTTTTTGGATTGTTTGGAGTAAAATATTGCAAAAAAATTTCGAGATTTGTTTAATGATACATATCAAAATAAAAATATTATTTTTCAATTAATCTAAAAAGCCTTATCAAATTAAACTGTAACAAACTCTATTAATTTTGGTAAATATTATGTCCTATTGATATGACACATAATCTTCAAAATAAAAGATTAATTGTTGACTTACTAATATAATCATTATCAATGGTCCCACATGTCAACCAATTTAATTAGATTTTGGTAACAAATTGATCGAATTTTGATAACAAATCTCAGATTTTGGTAATAAATTTGATCGAATTTTGATAACAAATCTCGGATTATGTTAACAAATTTGATCTGATTGTGAGAACAAATCTCATATTGTGATAACAAATCTCGAATTTTGATAACGAACCTTTTAATATATCCTCTTTTTGAAGACACATAGTTATATACACACAATATATTGCCGATAATATTTGAAATTTCTTTTGGTAATAAATTTCACAATTTCCAATCAATCCAAGAAGTCTTCCCAAATTAAATTGTAACAAACTCCATTAATTCTGGCAAACATTATGTGAATTGATATGACACATAATCTTCGAAATAAAAAATTAATTATTGACTTACTAATATAAGCAATAGCAATGGGCCCCACATGTCAACCAATTTAATCAAATTTTGGTAACAAATTTGATCTTATTTTGATAACATATCTCGGATTTTGTTAACAAATTTGATCTGATTGTGATAATAAATCTCGAATTGTGATAACAAATCTTGGATTTTGATAACAAATTTTTTAAAATAACGATTTTCTTTGTAACACACTTTATAGTTATTTACACACAATATATTGTCGATAATCTTTGGGATTTCTTTTGGTATCATATTTCACATTTTTTTCAGATAGATTAGAGTTAAATATTGCGGAAAAAATCTCGAGATTTGATAAATGATACATATCAAAATAAAAGTATTATTTTTTAATCAATCCAAAAAGCCTTACCAAATTAAATTGTAACAAACTCTATTAATTTTGATAAACATTATGTCACATTGATATGACACATAATCTTCAAAATAAAAGATTAATTGTTGACCTACTAATATAAGCTTTATCAATAGGCCCCACATGTCAACCAATTTAATCGAATTTTGGTAACAAATTTGATCGAATTTTGATAACATGTCTCGGATTTTGGTAACAAATTTGATCTTATTTTGATAACAAATCTCGAATTTTGTTAACAAATTTGATCTGATTGTAATAACAAATCTCGGATTTTGATAACAAATATTTTAATATATTGTTTTTTTTGTAACACACTTCATAGTTATTTACCCACAATATATTGGCGATAATCTTTTGGATTTCTTTTGGTAACAAATTTCACAATTTTTTCGTATTGTTTTGAGTTAAATATTGCAGAAAAAATATAAAGATTTTATAAATGATGCATATAAAAATAAAAATTTTATTTTTCAATCAATTCAAAAAGTCTTACCAAATTATATTGTAACATACTCAATTAATTTTAGTAAACATTATGTCACATTGATATGACACATAATCTTCAGAATAAAAAATTAGTTATTTACTTACTAATATAAGCAATATCAATGTGCCCCACATGTCAACCAATTTAATCGATTTTTGGTAATAAATTTGATTGAATCTATACTAAGATAAAAAGGTTGTTGGTAAAATCATTTTTAGAAACTTTGACCAAAAAAAATAAATGAGTTGACTTACTATTAGTAGATATTTTGAAAAAAAACACATCTAGATCTTTATTAGCAACAAAATCTAAATCTCATTTTTTGTAACAAATTTGGAGATTCTTATGTCAAAATATTAATCATATTTTTTTTGTATCATTTTTATTAGAAAATTATAATGATCTTTGAACAAACATTGGTTAATAAAATTTAAAATTAGTAATTTTGTTCTAAAGATTAATTGATAATTTTGAACGATAAGGTAACTGACAACAAATATAAAAAATTGCGAGATATATATATATATATATAATATATATATATATATATATATAATACATGAATATATAAGAAAGTTTATTTGTGTAGTCCAAATTTAGGTTCTAAATTTAAAGATCAAGTAAGTAGTTATTCATAACTTATGCTAATATTAACTTGGATGCAAATGAATTAGTCAATTATTTTTATAGTTCAATAAATTACTCAACTACTTAAATTTTTTTATTTGGACAGGTCATACGAATATAAATTCATTTTAGTCAATGAAACAATATAATTTTTATAATTATACGTATTATTCACATAGATTTTTAAATATATGATAAAATTTTACCAAAACATTTATTTTATTGAATCACATTGCAGTCAAATCGAAATTTTGAATAAAATTTTTTAAAATGACATTATTTTTAAATGAATATAATATAATTTATTATTAGTTATGTGCATTGTACGGGTTGTGTACTAATTTTAAATATACATATTTTATGTAATTTTATACAATTTAAATTTCGTATAACATTTTTAAAAATTAACATAGGTAAACTGTATTACATATTGATTCAATATTCTCATTTATAAAATATTATTTATTGCATATTTTTAATTTATAAATACTAATAAATATTTTTTACCCGTGCATCGCACGGGATTCTTACTAGTGACAGTTAAAATGTAAGAGCAGATTTAATGCATGCTTGGATATATATGGACATTTTTGGGTTCACTTTCTATATACCTTCTCATAATTACGAAGATCATTCATGATTTTCCTTTGAACGTTAAAATGTATACGACGAAATCAATGTGAGGCGCTTCATCGGAAAAATTGGCTGGCCCACTCAACCAAATGTAAATCATGTAGTGTACAATGTAAGTTGTAGCTGCATTTTCTTTTCATTATTTGATAATTATTTGGGGGCATTAAACAAAAAATGTATAAGAAAATGTTCTCGAAGGTTCCAAATCCAATTTCCTAGCATACTTCGTATACTGCATTTATAGCGATCACTACAAAAAAAACACTACAATTCCAACGGAA
This sequence comes from Striga hermonthica, assembly GCA_902706635.1. NCBI lineage: Eukaryota > Viridiplantae > Streptophyta > Magnoliopsida > Lamiales > Orobanchaceae > Striga > Striga hermonthica. Next base: position 3,029,924 of record CACSLK010003174.1, read on the forward strand.
AATTCCAACAGCAAAAATTTCCGTTGGAAATTCCAATGAATATTCCAACAAACTTAATTTTATGTTGGAATAAGTGTTGGATAGTTGAGGAATTCCAACGGATTTTTTCCGTTGGAATAGCTGTAGGAACTTATTTCCATAGGATTTTCCGTTGGATATTTGCTATTCCAACGGCCGTTTTTCCAACGGATTTTTATACGTAGGAATATCCGTTGGAATAGCTATTCAAGTGGAAATATAAAAAAATTTCCGTTGGAATGTAAGAGTTTTTTTTTTTGTAGTGGATATTGCCGAACGACATACAATACATGAGAAAGATGGATGAGAATTCTAGACGATATATTAAATTATCAGAAATTTTATAGAGTCAAATGTTGACTCTCTCTATGGAATCAAACATGAATTGATGCTCTGACGCGTGTTTCATATGTATATAATTAATATAGTATAAATCACCTAAGAGCGCTTGGATGAGATGGCTTGGGTCTCTTCCAGCTTAACCAGTGGTCTCGAGTTCGAGCCCTGGGAATGCAGCAGTGTTAAAACTCTTGAGGAAGAGCTTTGCCGCTTTTGTGGTCCTACCCGACTCGATTCTGGATTAGTCGGTTCCCCTGTGGATCCGGAAACCGGAAGGTCCCTGTACCCAAAAAAAAAATAAAATTAATATAGTACAAATCAATATATTAGTATTGAATAATTGTGGATTTTGATTCCATAACAATAGTACTAAATTATATATCTTTCCAAGTTGCAAAATTGTACTACCTCCTGTTAATTATAAATGTCGTTTTGACTTTTGTGATTCATCCATTTTTTTATGTATCTAGACATTAATATGTCTAAATACATAACAAAATAGATGAATCAAAAAAGTCAAAACGACATTTATAATGAATAGGAGGGAGTAATATTTTGGAGGAATTTTGTGTACAAGCTACATCATCCTAGGTCAAAGTATATGACTATATATCACTAACTATGCCTTTGGGTTTTATAATATATAAAAAAAATCATATGCTTTTAAGAGCTAAATGTCCACAAAGGAATCAACATTTTGTCATAACACCATACCAAAGTATATATGGATGTAAAGATTAAAGAGCCGTTATGATTTTCTTGTTTTTCACGAAAAGTGTGCATATATCTTCAAATATACGTGGCCACGTGGGGCTTAGTAGAAGGACAATGTCACGTGGGGAAACAGAAAGTAGCCAAGGACGCACGTGTGTTGACAACAAAGACCATGCACAACGACAAGTTGAAGTAAATGGTGTAAAAGGCAAATGTGCAATAAGTTGAAATAAAATGGTGAATTTCACATACTACTCGAGGTGTTATAACTTAATAATTATTCCATCTAAATATATTAGAACGCTAGTATAACGCTCGTGTATTATACGGGTTCTTGCTAAAGTTTTTTTTTTTAAAAAAATGTAAAATTAATGAAAAAAATAGTTGAAATTTTAAATACTTTTTATAATATATGCTATTATATATTTTAGTATGAGTTGTTACTTGTGCGACTTACCTTTGTTATATTATAATTATTTTTTTAACTTATGACATATAACCACATTAAACATAAATATATTAAATGAGAAATAATTTTATTTTTTTCTAATTAATTGTAATAAATATTTTTTTTATTATTATAGAGAAAATATAATTTATTGATTTTATATATACAATATGCATGTCAAATCCAAGCTCATCAAAAGATGATTAATCTGATATATAATATATGTAAAACCAATAAGAAATACAAAAGTTATCAAATTTTAAAATACATTTACAATTCAATAGTTATAATATGAAATGATATTAAAATACAATTAATACATCTAAAATGATCATAAATAAATCAACATATTTATGGTCATTCAAACCTAATTTTTTTTGGATTGAAATTAAAATAAAATCTATCCAAGTCAAATAATAAAGCATGAAATTTTGACACCTAGGATACCGAAGCATGCGAGCCTGCACTTTGGCTCATCACGTTCGGAAGTTATATATAGGGGAATTTGTGAAAAAAACCCTAATGTGCATCATTCATTCATTGTTCTAATCGATTCGACTCACCTCTCTCTTTCTTTTCCCCGATCCTCTCATCTCGCGATCTCTAATCATCTGACAATAAATTTATTAGAACATTTGTTTATGTTTTCATTTGTACATGCAACCCGTAAAATTTTGACGACCCTTAGAGGTTGTCAGTCACATACTTTGCTCATCTTTGCGCATCCTATCAAAAACCCATCAACCAAAATTATGTAAAACCGAGCCTAGTGATCCTTTAACGAATTGAACTAGACAATCTATTAAACTGGTATTTTCGTCTATAATAAAAACTTGCTTCTTGTACGTATAAAATTATTTTATGACCAATGTTGTTAGAATATTAGTTTGTTATCATTCGACAAACCTACCAATTTAAAATTAAGTTCTTTAGTATTTTTCTGTTAGACAACAAAATAAAATAAATGTAAGTATTCAAATATTTACTTACTATTCACTTGGGTTCAATTTGGTGAGGGTTATTGTGTTTGATATCCACTTTTTTTTTTTTTTTT